>ML286851.1:63403-75572 GCA_005239495.1 Nicotiana undulata | reverse complement strand
GTTCGGGGAGAAAGGGGAAGAAGTGTACTAGTAAAAGAATGGAGTGGATAGGGGCGTTTTCTTTCTTTCTTTTTTATTTTATATTTTTTTTCCTGATTTTAAAATTTTTTTAATCCAAAATTATTGGCCTCACGCGCGTTAATTATGTGAGTTGCACACATGTTGTTCATGTCACTTGTGCTCTTGCCACATAAGCATGGTCAATGATAAAAGAGATTTATTAGTTTACAAATATATGAGTTGAGGTGTTAAAATAGAAAAGGCAAATTACATAAGTTGCCACCCGACCTATGACCCAAATCCCCCTTACACACTTTCTGTGGACGATAATAACAACACACGCAACCTTTCAAAAGTGTGCCTAGTACACACCTCCTTTGATCAGGTCTAAGCGTGTGTAATACAAAATGGTAGAAGCGCGTGGACAATATAAGTAGACAATTTCTGTCTTTAATCAACGGTCACAAACAAATCCTAACGACCATTTTTAAAAGAATAAAAGGGCCTTAACCCATTTCTTCTCTAATTGGACCCGATATTCATCTTCTTCTTCCTCATTGAAAGCTCGAAATTGAAGAAAATTTCTTCATCTTGAAGCCAAAATTTCTTCTTTTTGAAGCTTGAAGCCAATATTACAATCTTTTTCTATTTCTTCCTTCTCTTTTTCGACATAAGGGTTCAATTTCTAGGGCTTAATTTCGAATTGGTAATTAGGATTGCGGTATACTTTCTTCATCCGAGTTTTGACCTCAGATTTTCGAGCTTTGTTGTAAATTCGCCTCTTCTCAGCTTGACGTGCTCTTTTGGCAACTGAATCTGCTTTTTTCGTTGGAGCAGCTTCGCAAACAATGGAACGATGTGACGGTCTCTGCAGATGAGTCAGCGAAACATTTCCTGCAATTTTAAGCAAAATTTTGTTAATCATAAGGAGCACTTAATTATAGCGAATGGTTGTAGATGAACTGATCTGAGTACCTTTGGAAAATAGTTTGACCGAAGTGTTAGCAGAAAAGCTTAGGGGCTTGAAAGCAACAACATTTGGGTGAGAGGGATTGAGAGAAAGGGTTTTGAATTTTCCGGTTAAGCTCCAACAAGAAGAAGATATGGAAGCTCCCGCCATCGCTTTCTACTTCTCTTCCTCCCTGTAGAAAGGAAAATCCTCATCAGAAGTTGATTTTAACCCTTTTTAATTTATGGGTCGGGTTAGTTACTATAATATAATGGGTTAAAATTAAGTGAGTCAGGTTTATAACTAAAGTCAAACGCGTAACATACACAGATGTATTTTTTATAGGACCTGGTCAAAGGAGGTGTGTACTAGATATATTTTAGAAATATTGCGTGTGTAAGGGGGATTTGGGATAAAGGTTGAAGGTAAACTATGTATTTTGCCAATAAAAAAAATTATAAGTTTGTTTATCATATTCGCAAGGTAGAGTTTAAGTGGCGACGACACAATTTTGCCAATAATATATTCATATTCAGAAAAGGCTCATCTAAAAGACACCGCCTTATTCTTAGTACTCTCCTCCTATATCCCAATCGTCAGGTCGTTTAGGTTCATAAGCCAGTTCAAAATTGACTTTCCTGCTACTCTGTCCAAAACAATGTCAACCTTTCCATTGGATGTTCTGGCCGAAATCCTCTGTCGACTAGCCGTTGATTGTGTGTTACGTTGTAGGTGCGTATCAAGATGTTGGCGGGCTCTTATTGATAGTGCAGAGTTTGCAAAATTGCATGTCAAGTATTCAGTGAAAACCAATTCTAACCTTCGAGTGATGTTGAAAAAGGTGGACTATTTTGGATATGGAAAAGGTTGCTTTTACTCTCTAGACTTCGATTCTCTCAACTCCCGAGTTGTTACTCCCTAAGAATTGATCAACCCTTTGATGTCTTCTGAAATTAACACCAAGATACTTGGTTCCTGCAATGGATTGTTGTTGATATCAAATACTGTGGATGAAATTTCCCTATGGAACCCTTCAACAGGAAAATACAAGAAAATACTAGTTGCTGGGGTTACTGAAAACCATGTGAATGTTAATTTTGGTTTTGGGTAAGATGTTACTAATGATGACTATAAGGTTGTTAGAATTGTGCAGTTTTCCGGAACTGAAAAAGGTTCTTTTCACTCTGATGTTAAGGTTTTCAGTTTGAGATCAAGTTGTTGGAGACGGGTTGAAGAAGAAGTTCCTTATTACCTCCGATATGAAGATCAACCAGGTACATATCTTAATGGTTCACTGCATTGGATTGCTAGTGCTAAGATGGAGAGACCTGCGAATAAATTAGAACCACTGATTGTTGCTTTTGACCTTGGAACTGAAAAGTGGGGACTCGTACCGCGTCCCCCTTATACTGATACGGGTTTCATTGTGAGATTGGTCATATTGGGAGGCTGGGAAATGTGGATCTTGTTTTGGACCATGTCGACATATGGGTAATGAAGGAATATGGAATTAGGGATTCGTGGGCTATGCTTATATCACTTGAACAGCCAGATAAGTATATTGGTCATACTGTGCTCCCACTTGCAAATTCAAAGAGTGGAGAGGAACTTCTTGTCGAACAAGATAATAGGCGATTCCTGTGGACTAGTATTCAGGGGGACTCCATAAGGATTGTTGATACTGAAATTGGGAATTTACGTGGCCTTCTACATTTCAATAGTTATATTTATTTGGGAAGCCTCGTTAAGCCTAGTTCCCAATAGTGATCTGAAGAAACAGTATAATCATGATAAAGGAGGAAACAAGAAAGCCCTAAACAAGAGGCAAGTAGAGCTTTTAAGATCACTCGTTTCAACAACAGAGTCCATATTATATTCTATGTGGAGATTGCTTATTCAACTTATGTTTTGTATCTGCTTCCTTTCTTTGCTAAATTTTCTATTTTATCCTTCACTTGACAGGGGAGATGATTTCCTTTCAAAGGGGTTCAAGTTGAAGCTTTGAGCAATGAATAAAGTGAAGATTCAGATGGTCTTCTATACTCTCTATAAAAAATAAGCAGGATCTTCTTTAATACTATGATTTTATTCCTGGTTTGTTTTGGTGTATTTCCATGTTACTTTTTGCTGGTTGTGATTATGGTGTAAGTTACTATTTACTCCGTGGTTCTGTAAGTGTGCAGCTTAGTCTTAGAAATTGTGATTGACAAGGAATTTAAGTATATAAGAAACTTATTTTGGCAAGGATGGGTTGAAAAATTAATCACGCAGGTCATGTAATGAAGTTACTTAAAACTTTAGTAGTCCAAGTGTAACTGAAGAATCTGACCATATAATTTTCTTTGCTTAACCTGAAGAACTGAAAGTAGCTTTCCACACTCAACTGTACTAATTAAATTGCCTCCATTTTGTTACTTTCTTTATCTTTGTTTGTTCTCTTCAATATTATTTAAGAGTAGTCATATGCTAGTCCTTTTTAAGTTTTCAATGCTTGAACACATGAATAAAATCGGTTGTATGCTTAAGTGAAGTGGAATTTCTAGAACTTGTAAAAGAATTTTGCTGCATGGCTGTTGCCTGTTCGCTCTCTCTCTCATGAGTTTTCACTTAAAATCACTCTGCTTGTGATGTATAGAAGATAAAAAAGAAATAATGATGAAAACCATCAAATAGTCGCATAACAAAATTAAGCTTTTTCACTTATTATAAAAAAGAATGGCCTATTTATCATTAGCTCCAGTGAATAGTCTTCAGATGAATGAATGGTGAATCAAGAATGGTATATTGAAGCCCTTTCACAGATGCTGATTCTAGCACTTGCAAATTTGTAATGTTTAAGGTGGCACATGTATTTGACCTGTTTTATTTATTTATTTATTTTGGGGTGGGGAGGCAATTTTTGAAAGTAGCTGTCAAGTATTAAAAGTGACAAGCATTTCTGTGAATGATATAAATTCCATTTGGAGGAACCAGATTTTGATTGGTGAACTTTGTAAGTGAAATCAACTAGTACAAGATAGTAGGTAGTTTTCTTATTTTCCTCATACAGCTTCCTGTTATGTTTCTTCTCCCTCAACGACCTCATCCTCGGGCTGTCTTCTTTTGAGTTATCAGTATGCAACTTATATTTCTAAACCTTTTGGGTTGGATATGGATATACCTTTGTAGTTTTCTTATTTTAATTCAAAGCGAATTATGTCTTTCCATTGGAGCATACTAAATCTGACTTCTCTCTGCGAGTTGTAAGGTTAACTATGCTATCCAGGCCAAGATGATTTGACTTCTCTCTGCGAGCTGACTTATTTGAGGGGTATTAGGTGAACTAATGGGATTGGGAAGTTGGTGGCAATGCTCTACCAAATCTTTCCTGTGAATATGGTTATATAATATGTGACATGTGCTACAAAGAAAAACAGAAACTGTATAATTGCAGACACATTCAAGAATTAGTTTTTTTTTTTTTTTTTTTTTTTTTGGCAGGTTGCGATTTTGATGGTTGAACACTGAAGCTGGTCAACGAAGAAGACCACATTGTCTTTTTGACTTTAACGTCCAATATCCCCACTATCCTTTGATGTAAATAGTAGATACTATGGTTTTTTTGATATATCAGTTTCCAGTCGTTAAAGCTGATGGCTTGTAATGAACTGTATTGAATTTGCATATATGCATTTGGAATTGTAATGGATTTGGTGATGTTTTATACTTCAATGGATTTGTGAGGTGTCCAATTTTCGCGTGCACGGAGTATAGAAGGACTTGGTTCTTGTATGTGTTCCTTATAGTACTGTTGCGAAAATAGTAAATGCAAGAAGTAAAGAGCAAAAAGATTTTTACGTGGAAACACCCGACTCAAAAGGTGAAAAAATTACAACGTACTACCCAGTAAAATTTTCTCCAAACACTTTACTACAACTCCGAGCCAACAACAAAGTTTACAAACTCTTGTAAACCTAAGAATTAACTGTAATCCTTATAGCAACCAACCACAGGCTGTTGCGACTGCTTCAAGTTAACTGTAACTTGAACAATACAACTCGAGTTTACAACCTTTTGCAAACCTAAGGATTAATTCTAACCCTTATGGCAACACGCAGAGGCTGTTGCGAACGTCAAGTTAACTCTAACTTGAATAATACAACTCAGACACCTAGTACAATTTGCTTCTAAAAAAGCTGAAAGGTACAACAAGAAACACCTACTACACTTTAAACTAGAAATAAAGAAAGACACATAAAACTCTTTATGGAGTTGGTTCTTCAATCTGGTTCGTGTAGCTTCAGGATCGCACTCTTAAATCTCACAGGAATTGCTCACAAAATGCCTTGCTATTTTGCTCTCAATTCATGCTTAACTTCAGTATGTGTGCATCACCTGTAAAAGAGAACACAACTGATATATATAGAGTTAGTAAATAATGATTAACTAGAGTTCTAATGCTTTATTCTTCCTTGGTGGAAGGGTGCTAGTCAACTTCAACTTCTAACTTTTCCCTTATCTTGAATAGAGTTCTCTTCAAGTAAGGAGTCATGCTCCTTATCAAATATGCAACCTTTTCGTTCAAGGAGTATCAGATATAACCACTTATACTTATCCTTTTCACATGCAAGCCTTTTGCTTGATTTTATCACCTGTGTACACTATTCATGGACCTGGTTCATGCATGTGTTCCTTTGTCAATCCTCAAAACCAAAACTGCTCAGGTAAACAAATTCCCCCCTTTTGATGATGACAAACTCTGTGCTTTTCAAAAGCATGGAACCTGTTTTAGCTCAGCTCAATATCAATCACAATGTTAGAAAGCTTTCCATTTAATGTCACAAATCATCAAGGACCATGTTCATTAGGTTATAAACATCATAGTCCAAAGCAAAAGCACACCTTATCTTCCCCCATTTGGCATCATCGAAAAGTTGCATAATTAAGTTAAGTAATCAGGTTTTAGTAGATATCACTCATGGGCAGGGCTACTTCAAATGTAGTCATGGATTCAATTTTCTCTTTATCAGTATAAGGATGTTAGCCATCTAAGAAATATCAACAAGCAATTAGAGCAAAAGCTGTGAATTTCGTTGATTGATAAGATCCTTCCACAAAGCATAAGAAGAATACAAATATAGAACCATGAAAAAAATAGAGAAATCTCACTTGGGTCACTGATTACAACCAAGCTAGGAAGAATTTAGGACTGGGAAGGACCAGGTTCTTGGCTTGAAGCAGTTTCAACATATTTTGAAGAATACCATCATTCTTTTCCTTTTACTTTGCAAGATCACACTTGAGATAGTCTCTCTCAACCTCTACTTCAGCCAACCTAGTATTCAATCGTTTAACCTCAACATCCTTAACTATTTTCTTATACTATTTGAGCCTTCTTGCTCATTTTGGCAGACGTGGTTGTTTTAGTCACAACTGAACCCTCTGCAATAATCTTTGTTTCTTGAGAAGACTTTCTCTTTTTGGTACTAGGTGTGGGTACTTCCACATCCTCATATTTATCTTCAAGAACCAGGTTCATTCCCTCAATCTGGACTACTCCACTTGGCTTACCAGGTTTTTTCTTTCGAAGCAATTTTCTTGGCACTCTCAGCTCAGGCCCTTTTTACATTGGCCTCACTCTGCTTATTCTGTCTCCTTGTATTTCTTCCTCTTGTGGGAGGAGTTTCTACAAGGATAGAAGGAACACTCTTTCTCTTAGTGCCACCCATGCCCTTTCCTGCAGTTTTTCTAACTTTGCTCTTCTTCTTTAATTGTAACTATCTGATACCTTTTACAACAGATTGAGACTCTTGTCTATTTTAGCAAGAGAAGGAACTGGTTCATGAAACCGTTTCTTTAACCTAACCAGCCTCTCTGCTGCACTTCTATCACCAGAACCATAACATTTCTTCTGTGATTCTATTCCCATACTTTCATTCATAGTCTCCTCATTATTGCTAATCTCTTCACTCCATACAATCATTGCTCCAGCTTCTTCAGTCAAACCAACAAGAGTGGGTGAAGGAGCTCCAACCACTCTTTATTCTCCCTTTCTCCTCACATCTATTTCAACATCCTCACTTTTTTTTTTCATTTTTACCACCAATGTATTCAATAACAACATTAGCCTTTTCAATACTAGCCATAGACCCAATCAAAACAAACTGATTCTTAAGATATTTTGCAATTTCAGAACCAAACTCACTTGTGGGAAACTTAGAGGTTACATGTTCAGTTTAAGAGAAACTGGTTCATCCTCCTCAGTCGCAGACCAGATCATCAGAATTTTATGGTTCTTCTGCTTGACTGGCTTGTAGCCTCCCATTCAATTTCTTGGCTGATTCTTTGCTTGCTACTATTTTTCGTGCAATTATTTTGATATGTTATTTTTTTTGGGTTTGGGTGGTTTATTTGAACCGTGAGGAAGGGTTTTCATAGGTAAAGGTTGAGTGCATACGCCACCATTTTGAAGTCGAGAACTCTAATCACATTAGAAGTTTTAGTTTGAAAAACGTTAGACTCTTCCCCAAATATTTCGACATTATGGTGCGTGGGACTTTTGATGAAACTAGTTCATTTGTAATTAATTGGTTCAAAAGTAGTTTGGGATAAAGTGAGACTCTTTTCAGTTCATGATCCATATGCAGTTATTTCAAATTATGCGGAGTGTAGAAACATACCTTATAAGCTCGATGAACCAGGTTCCTCAGTGAAAGTTCTCTTGTATAAGACTGATGTTTTTCAAGAAAATAAGGATAATATCATTAGACATCAGTGAGACATTTTAGCACACAACACAAGAGTATATTAATAAAAGTATGATGCTGAGCAATATCTAATATGATTATTTACAAAATTCACAAATTATCTAACCAATCGTTGAGTTAGAACTAGTTCCTCTTAGGTGATCTTAATCATCCTAATTCTAACCCGTTCCTTTTAAAGTGATCTCTACTTAGAGCTTTTGTGAAGATGTTAGCTATTTGCTTGTCAGTAGCACAAAATTCCACAGTGATCAAACCTTTTTCATAGTTGTCCCTCAAAAAGTGATGCCTAACATCTATGTTCTTAGTTCTCTTGTGATGAACCGAGTTCTTGATCATACTAATTGCACTCGTGTTATCACAAAAGATGGAGATACAACCAACATTAATTCCAAATTCCATTAAATGCTGTTTGATCCACAACAATTGAGCACAACATGAGGCAGCAACAACATACTCCGCTTCAGTATTAGATAAGGCCACAAAATTTTGCTTTTTGGTGGCCCAAGATACAAGACATGAGCCAAGAAAGTGTGCCATATCTTAGGTTCTATTTCTATCCATAAGAAAACCTGCATAATCAACATATCCCATTAAGTTGAAATTACTACCTTTTAGATACTATAGACAAAGGTCAGTGGGCCTTTTAGGTACCTCAAGATCCTCTTGACAGCGGATTTGCCTGTATTCTAGCACAAATGCCTACACTGAAAACAATGTCAGGTCTGTTAGAAATGAGATATAACAAAGAGCCAATCATTCCCCTATACAAATTCTGATCAACAGATGAACCAGGTTCATCTACATCCAATTTTGTGGCTGTTGCAATAGAAGTGTCAATTTCTTTGGAATCTTCCATTTTGAACCTTTTAAGCAACTCTTTACATACTTCTGCTGATGGATCACAGTTGCATTTGGATTTTGTTTAATTTGTAGGCCTAAAAAGAAATTAAGCTCACCCATCATACTCATTTCAAATTCACTCCCCATTAGTTTAGAAAATTCTTCACTTAACTTATCAGTAGTTGCTCCAAATATTATATCATCAACATATATCTGAACTACCAAGATATCTTTACCTTTTTCTTTCGAGAATAAAGTATTGTCAATTTTACCTCTCTTTTATCCATGCTCAAGAAGGAATTTTCATACCATGCTATTGGAGCTTGCTTGAGTCCATAAAGTGACATATCAAGCTTGTACACGTGATCATGATATTCCTTGCTTTCAAAGCCCGAAAGTTTCTTGACAAACACTTCTTCCTTTAGATAGCCATTGAGGAAGGCACTCTTGACACCCATATGATGGAGAGTGAATTTTATGTAAGAAGCAAAGGCTATGAGGAGTCTAATTGCTTCCAATCTTGCAATAGGAGCAAAGGTCTCATCATAGTCTACGCCCTCCTCTTGACTGTATCCTTGAACCACTAATCTTGCCTTGTTCCTTGTAACTGTTCCATCTTCATCAAGTGTGTTTTTGAATACCCATTTTGTGCCAATTATTGATCTGTCCTTGGGTATTGGTACTAGATTCCAAACTTGACTTCTCTCAAATTGGTTGAGTTCATCTTACATTGCATTCACCCAGTCTACATCCTGCAAAGCATCGACAACATTTTAAGGTTCAACAAGAGATAAAAAGGCATCAAAATCACAAAGATTCTTCAGAGAAGATCTGGTTTTGATTCCAGAGGTTGAATAAGTGATTATGTTCTCAATGGGATGAGAATTTTGATACTTGTAAGGTTTCACAATCAGGTGGTTTCCCCTAGATGTTCCTTCAATATTTTGTTGCTGAGGAACAAGTTCATGGACAGGTTCCCTCAAGGTTTGAGCATCAGTTCCTCTTTGTTCAATTCCCCCCAATCAGGTTGCCCTGGGTGGAAGAACTTGTTCCATCACCTGATCCTTCCTCTGGTGGAGCTTCAATATGTGTTGTGGTTTCATTTGAGTTTCTTACCAGCCTAATTGCTTCATCATCATGTTCCAGCCTCTCAGAAAGAATGTTAGTTTCATAAAAAACCACATGTACACTTTTTTCTACACATATAGTTTTTTTTCTATTTACTATGTGAAGAATATCCCAAGAATACTCCATCATCACTTCTGGGATCAAACTTACCTAGGGAGTCATTACCATTATTGTGCACAAAGCACTTGAATCCAAATGCCCTAAGATGAGATATATTTGACTTTCTCCCTTTAAGTAACTTATAGGTAGTCTTCTCAACAAGAAGTCTAGTCATGCACCTATTTATGATGTAGCATGCAGTGTTCACAGCTTCTGCCCAGAAACTATGAGGCAGTTTACTAGAAAGAAGCATAGTCCTAGCTATTTGTTCCTATGTCCTATTCTTTTTTTCGACTACTCCACTTTGTTTTGGAGTACTAGGAGCAGAAAAACTATGATTTATGCCATGCTTATCACAAAATTCAGCAAATTTAGCATTCTCAAATTCAGTACCATGATCAGACCTAATTGATGCAAGTTGATTACCTAGTTATTTATGAGTTTTCTAACAAAATAAGTGAACATTTCAAATGCTTCATCTTTAGATGTTAAAAATAGTGTCCAAGTAAACCTAGAGTAATCATCAACAAACACCATAACGTATCTCTTACCACCTCTTCTCAACATTCTCATTGGTCCACAAAGATCCATATGGACCAGTTCCATCGTTCTGGTGGTGCTTACCACTTTCTTGCTTTTGAAAGAGGATATTACCTGCTTCCCCCTTGCACAAGCCTCATAAAATTTACCTTCCTTGAATTTAATGTTAGGCAACCCTATTACTAAGTCCTTGGAGACTAGTTGTTAAGTTGACTTAGACTGGCATGTCCAAGTCTCTTGTGGAAAAGGGGGGAATCATTATCCAACGCACCTAATAAAGTGAGTTCATTATCTAAATAAAGTGTGGACAGATCCACAACGCATATTTTGTTCACTATTTTCCCCTGTAAAACTATCTTGTCAGTGATAAGATTAATCACAAAAATTTTGTAGAGGAGAATGCTACCATGTCACCTCTATCACAAAGTTGTGATACACTTATTATACTATACTTTAGTCCATCTATCAAGTAAACATTCGCAGTTGAGTGAGAATCTGTCTTACCGACCTTTCCAACCCCAATGATCTCACCTTTCTTTCCAAGTTTAAAGGAGACGTTACCTCCTTTAAGGTCCTCAAGTGAAAGGAAATGGTTCTTGCTTCATGTCATGTGCTTTGAGAAGTCACTATCGATGTACCATATTTGGCTACTCCCATTCACTTGGACCTGTAAAAAGAAATCATGGGTTAGTCTTAGGAACCCAAACTAGTTTGGGTCCCTTTCTATAGTCAAAAGGATGAATCAAATTCTTTTTAGCCCAACTTGGCAACCTATTTTTCCCTAGAACAAAAATCTTTTGATCTGCCTTTTCTTTTGCAGTGCAATCATTCTTATAGTGACCAGTATTACCACAATATGTGCAAATTTTATTCTTAGGGAGTATGAGGTACTTGCTTTTGGAATCCCATTTAGGTGCAGAGTTCCCAAAGCCAAGTCCCTTTCTGTTGCTACTATGGTGTTCTCGTAGTCATGAAAGTGCATCGGAGGACCTATTCCATTTACATGTTCTATCAAGCTCATGTTTAACCTTTGTCAAGTCCTCTTTCAAAACTCTTATATTTTCTTCCTTTTTGTATAGCTCATCTTTAACCTTCCTTAAATCATCCTCTAGGTTGAGTTGTATATCACTGGCTATCTCTTTCCTGTCCCTAACTTTAACTTAATATTTTCAGATCTAAGTTCTAAGACAGTTGTATCAAGTGCATGAACCTGGTTCTTCAAAACAATATTTTCCTTTTTAGTTTTACAAACGTTTATTTCCAGGTTTTTGCATTCTCTTTTTAAAAAGTTACACTCTTTTGATAACTGATGTTTTTCAGAACTTATATTCTTAGATTCATCAATTAAATTTAGCAACAATTCTGATAGTCTATCTTTAGAAACGAGTTTAATTTTATCCTTAAAGTCCAGAAAACTTATCTCAGATTCTTCATCAGGTTCATCTTCAGATTCTCGAACTGCTATAAGAGCTCGTTCAACATTATCATCAGTGTCCTCATCTGAACTATCTTCCCAGGTAGCAACCATTGCTTTGAATGACCTTTTGTTGTAGTTCTTCTTGTCATGAACCTATTCCTTCTTTCAAATTTCTCCCTTTTCCACTCGACTTCCCATATATGACAACTCTTGATCATTTGGTTCTTTTTACCACATTTGAAGCATCCATCAGTCATCTGCAAGTGACCTCTTCTCTTGTCCTTCAAAAAGAATAGTAGTGATCATTGAATAGCAGTGGCCTAGTGGCAGATTTCTCTTTACAATTTTTATATATTTTCCTAAGGTGTTAGCCTCTTCAAGGATAACCCGTTCTGATACCAATTGTTGTTTTATACTTCAATGCCACACAAAAAAAGGGGGGGGGGGGGG
>ML286851.1:44068-63365 GCA_005239495.1 Nicotiana undulata | reverse complement strand
GATTCCATTTTTTTTTTTTTTTTGAATTGCCAAAAAAAAAAGGGGGGGGGGGGGGATGATTTGTGTGGTGTCCAATTTTTGCGTGCGCAGATTATATAAGGACTTGTTTCTTCTATGTGTTCCTTATACTACTGTTGCTGAAATAGTAAATGCAGGAAGTAAAGAACACAAGTTTTTTTTTACGTGGAAAACACCCGACTCAAAAGGTGAAAAAAACCACGACCTACTACACAGTAGGATTTTTTCCAAACACTTCACTACAACTCCGAGCCAACAACAAAGTTTACAAACTCTTGTAAACCTAAGGATTAACTCTAATCCTTAAAGAAACCAGCCACATGCTGTTGCGACTGCTTCAAGTTAACTCTATCTTGAAAAATACAACTCGAGTTTACAACCTCTTGAAAACCTAAGGATTAACTCTAACCCTTATAGCAACACGCCACAGGTTGTTGCGAACGTCAAGTTAACTCTAACTTGAATAATACAACTCAGGTACCTAGTACAGTTTGCTTCTAAGAATGCTGAAAGGTACAACTCAAAACGCCTACTCCACTTTGAACTAGAAATAAAGAAAGACACATAAAACTATTTATGGAGCCGGTTCTTCAGTCTGATTCGTGTATCTTCAGGATCGCACTCTTAAATCTCACAGGAATTGCTCACAAAATGCCTTGCTTTTTGCTCTCTATTCGTGCTTAACTTCAGTATGTGTGCATCACTTGTAAAAGAGAACACAATTGATATATATATATATATATATATATATATATATATATATATATATATATAGAGAGAGAGAGAGAGAGAGAGAGAGTTAGTAAATAAATATTAAATAGAGTTTTAATTCTTTACTCTTCCTTGGTGGAAAAGTTCTAGTCAACTTCATCTTCTAACTCTTCCCTTATCTTGGATAAAGTTCTCTTCAAGTAAGGAGTCATGCTCCTTATCAAATAAGCAACCTTTTTGTTAGGGGAATATCAGATTTAACCACTTATACTTATCCCTTTCACGTGAAAGCCATTTGCTTGATTCTCTCCGTCACTTGTGTATACTGTCCATGGACCTAGTTCATGCATTCGTTCCTTTGTCAAATTAAAACCGCTCAGGCCAACATTTAGTGAATGCTTCACTTCAGTTGCTGGTCTATTCTTTTGCTGGGTTTAATCTTAAATTTTAGACAATGGTCTTACTCCATGAAAGACATTACTATGAGGTTACAACACAATTCTTAAGTATACAACCGATATCATCAAGTTTCCTCTCCCTATATGTTTTGGTTAAACAGAAAGGTAAAAAAATGCATTAGATAGTTTCTACAAATTTAGAGAAGTTGCTATTCAAGCATCAAAGTTTGAGGTGGTTTCTGACCTTATCAAGTGACAAAGATGGATGGTGGAAATCAAATTATGCTTTCATCTCTTCGTTTACTTTGTTCTATTACTAAACACTGTGCATGTGATTATGGAAAACCTTAGATTAAAAATTCTTCAAGTATCTAAAATTTAAATGATAGAGTTGATTTAAGTAGCAATTGATGATAGAAATGTGACCTATGTGATATAATCAAGATGAGTGTGACGAGAGATATAAATCCACTCGTAACTATACTTTCAGCAAATTTACCATTTAATTTGTAGCTATATTTGAATTTTATAATTCATGAAACAAGAGCTTAATTGTTTTGAACTGAAATAAGAGAGAAACAAGCTCTTGTAGCTCAATTGGTTAGAGCACTCTCTTAGTTAGCGAAGGTCTTGAGTTTGACGACTCTCAACAAGCATTTGTATCTTGTAACTTACTGCTTGTTGGAAGTTAGCAGTAGTAGATTCTTCTTCAATATTGTCCCCCAAATCTTCCTCATCTCCTTGTGCATCCTCAACCACCTGAAGTGCTAAAGAGTTTGGTTCATGATTTTTGGCTATCATTCCCAATTTCCTTTGCCCCTTATTGTTAATCAGTATGCCTTTGGCTAAGATTCCACTAGTGACACTGAAGGTTTTCCCAACTAGTATGCCAGGATCATCAATAACAGCATTAGCTAATTACATAACATTGTTACTTTGCCCAGATTCCATGTTGCTACCAATAGGAGCCAGTTCCACCAGATCAACTGACTTCCTTGTATCCTCCTTCATCACTTCAGCATTCTCCCTAGCCTTCATTACTTCTTGTATAGCCTTGAACTGCAAATTATAAACATCTCCCAGACTAGGGTTTACTGTAGCAGCAAACCTTGATATTACTGTTCCATTGCCTTGAGCCATCACCCCAGTAACTGTTTGTTTAGGAGACCTCACTGTATGGTCTAGAACTTCAATCTGCTCATTCTCATGTTGAACCTCAGTTGGAACCTCCACCTGATCACCGCTAATAATAGCCAAAGCCTAAGCACCACCACTAGGGTTTACTGTTTCATTACTGATTTTCTTAGCTGACATCTTGCTCTTCGAACCACCTATGTACCCAAATTCTTTTTTTTTATCCTTGAGCTATTCCCATCATTGGAATCGCTATAAGATGTGCACCCCCTTCCTTATCGTCAACCCTAGGTTTTATACTTCTAGGGTTTATCGTAGGGTTAGGGCTTAAACAATCTGCCAAAGCTTCCTCCTTGTGATGTCTCTATCATTTGGTTTTGGGACTCAACTTTGGATCACCAGCCTTCTCCATGATGTCTACATCATCACTCCATCGATTTGAGCCAGAACTAACCTCCAAATTGGCCCCCATATCCTTTGACTCTTCATAAGTTTGCGATGGAACTTTCTGACAAGAATGAATAAGAGTTACATTCATTCGCCTCAATTCTTCTTTATTTGTGCCAAACCTTCTGTGAACCCACTCGATAGTGGATCCCTTCTTGTTCAAATCTTCATTCCCAGATAAGTTAGGATTAGGAATGGGGCTGTCTTTAGCCGGAATTTTATTTGTTTCCTTACGCGGAGAGGTTTTTCCACTAGAAGTAGGATTTACCTCGTTTTCCTTGCACTGCTCCTTATTAACACCTTTTTCACTGCCTCCTTCTTGATTTGTTTTTGAATTTCCTTTTCTCCGTCCTCCAATAAGGCAAATTTGTTACTAGTTGTCACAACATAATTAATATTTTCCTTTCCAGCAATTTTTGCCTTCCCAGTAGCCTCCTTTCCTTTTGATTCTTTATTTTCCTCTTGTTGCACATTTTTCTTCACACGATTATCACGAACCTCCTTCCGTTGTTCACCTATATTTCGCACAACTTTACCACTTGACAAAATCATGAGAGGTTGATTCACATTGTTTTTCTTCTTCTGCCCATTTTGATGAACAATGTCACCACCTTGGACCTCATGAACGACTGCCTTGGCATTGTCTTTGCTCTCCATTAGTTCTGGATGAATACGCCAACATTCAATTTCATCATGGCCTTGTAACTTACATTCCTTACAATACTTATGCCTCATATCATATTTAATATTCACCCACCCAGTCCTTATTTCTCCAGTCGGTTCATTCTCAATATCCATCCTCACTTTCTTAGGATGATCATCTAACAAATCAACCAAGGCTTTAACCCTTGCACAACTAGGTCTAGTCTTGTTAATTGTAGCCATATCAAAGTGTAGGGGTTCCCTTCTGCTGAAGCAAGAGAGAGCAAACATTCTTTGACAAAATAGGTTGGTAACAAACCTGGAAATGAAATCCATTCCATAGCCATGGGAGTCTCTTCCCCAGCTTTAAACTTTGCATCATAAATAAGAGGTCTCAATTGATATTCATATCCCGCTTTGTCTTTAACATAATAAGCACCTTTTGACGTAAAATCAATGAAGTCCTTCCATAATTTGAGTCAAATAAGAATATGTCTATCTCTAAGGAAGCCAATACTATATTCACCATTGATTCTACATTGTGAAGGAACAATTCTATGCATTTCTGGAAGCTCAGGCCATCCATACGCAAATTTGCCCGCCACAACATAATGAAGTCCTTCGATAACATTTATTCGATCTACTTCTGCCTCAATAAATTTCACCAATGGTTTCCCATTCAAAAAAGAAACTCTTCTCAAAGGAATTGGCTCGATAGATTTTTGTGCAGCTTCGTTCACGTGCACGGGGGCATTAAGTGTGCTAGGTTTAAGGATTCTTGATAAGTCCAGTGGAGTTTGTGATTGTGTAGTAGGGTTGGGATTGGTGGGGGATGTTTGGGGAGGCTGACCAGCCGTTGAAGAGGGCTGGCCGCCTGCCGGAGTGGCCATGAAAGACCACACGAGGATTGATCGTGGCAGTCTTCGCAAACTCGCCAATCGCCGGAGCTAACCCTAACTTCGACTTGATTATTACTTCTAACTAGAATTTTGTGAATGCTTCACTTCATTTGCTGGGTTTAATCTGAAATTGTAGACAATGGTCTTACCCCATGAAAGACATTACTATTATTTTTCATGGGGTTACAACGCAATTCTTAAGTATACAGCGATATCATCTAGTTTCCTCTCCCTATATGTTTTGGTTAAACAAAAAGGAAAAACAATGCATTAGGTGGTTTCTCAAAATTTAGAGAAGTTGCTATTCAAGCATCAAAGTTTGAGGTGGTTTCTGACCTTATTAAGTGACAAAGATGGATAGTGGAAATCAAACTGTGCTTTCATCTCTTCGTTTACTTTGTTCTGTTACTAAACACTGTGCATGGGATTATGGCAAAGCTTAGAGATTCTTTAAGTATCTAAAATTTAAATGATAGAGTTGATTTAAGTAGCAATTGATGATAGCAATGTGACCTATTGGATGGAATCAAGATGAATGTGACGAGAGATATAAAGCCCCTCGTAACTACACTTTTAGAAAATTTACCATTTAATTTGTAGCTATATTTGAATTTTATAATTCATGAAACAAGAGATTAATTGATTTGAACTGAAACATGAGAGCAATAAGCTTTTGTAGCTCAATTGGTTAAAGCATTCGCTTAGATAGCGGAGGTCTTGAGTTTGACGACTCTCAACAAGAGTATTTTATTTTTCTGTATTTATATGTTTCGCTTTGGTTATATTCGCCGCACGAATGAATATTCCTTTGTATACACTCATGTATATCGCGTTGGTTATAATTGATACATGTTGTATTCGTTACGCGAGCGAATACAATTGATACATGTTGTATTCATGTGTGCGGATTAATACAGTTGACACATGCTGTATTTGTTGAGTGTCTGAATACAAGTGACACAAGCCGGTAGCAATTGAACACTAGCTATAAATGATAAATAGAGAAACTATAATTACTAGGCTCTAAACTATAGTGCTTTATGAAAATTCCTCTTTATTTAAAAGTTAAGACCCCTGTTTATTTTTGGCCCAAGAACATTTGTTTGTTTTAAGATTAAAAATCATTTTGGTCGGGTTCTTTTTTGAAATTTTAAAAATTTCTGGGGCAAACTTAAATTCAGCAAATAAATCAGAAACTGAACTTTTCCATCCCGCTTCGTCTTGTTCAAAATCTTCTTCTTCAATTTCAGAGCTTCCAAGAAAGTTTTGAAGATTTAAGCTTTTTGCAATAGGTTAACGGGCATAAGTCAGCATAACAAATTCACATAAGAAAAAACAATGCAGAATTGTGACAACAGACCACGTCATTTTTCTTAGTATTTTCTTATATGGGAAGCAATTATCCCCTTCAATAGATTTATTTCCATCAGATTCTTCATAGCTATTCCAGTTGCTTGAAATCCATCAATTTTGGTATCTATTTTGCAACTAGCATTTGAAGCATCTTTGCTAACAAACACGCTCAAGTCCCCAACCCTCTCATTAAAAATTATTTCTCCATTCGAATTACAATATGCTGGTTTAACAAATGTGAGGTCACAATCGTAGAAGAGCATGGATGACCATTAATGATATTTATCATCTCTTCTTAGAGTAGATTTTAAAAGAGTTAATACCCTCAAACCCGCCTAAACTATACGATTTTTGTCAGTTTTCTACCTAAACTATCGAGTGTCCCCGGAAACCCCCTGAACTATATCCCTCTTCGTAATAAAATCTCCCGTCGCTTATGTGGCATATTATTTGAAATCAGTTGCGCAAGAGCGCGTGAATGGTGAAAATCAGCATGAAAAGGGGCCCACCTGACAACTTGAATAACGACTAATTAGCCCATTTATTTTAAAAACTTATATTTATCCTTTTTTCTTTATATTACACCATCTTCTCCATTATTTCACCTTTCTTCTCCATTTCTTCATCCTTTTTATCTCTTTCTTCCTCTTAATCCATTTTAAATTCTCTCTCTGTTTATTAAGTTTATATTTTATCTTTCGCATTTTATCCATCCTTCATTGTTACCAAAATTAATTTGAAATAAGAACACCCATTGTAGAAGAGTCATGAGGTTTAATGTGTTTTGTGGTTGTGGGCATCCTGCTTCTTTGAGAACATCAACGATAAATGCTAATCCAGGAAGATGTTTTTTTGGATGCAAGTACTATGGGATAATCATCTTTTAAATCATCATATTTTATGTGATATAATATGGCTAAATTTTAATTTTATTTATAATGGTTTGGTTAAAATTTTCAGGCTAAGGATCGTGTGGCTTGTAGATTTTTTCAGTGGTATGATCAGGAATTTCCTGGCCAGTCGAAGCTGATAATTCATGGCTTACAGAAGGATAAAATGGAACTTGAGGCCGAAAGGAAGAAGAATAAAATTTTGAAGATACTGCTTATTATTAGTATATGTTTCAATGTGTATTTTTGGTTGTTCAAATGCTAGGAAGTGTAATATAAAACTTGGTTGTTGCTTTTGTTTCAAATGCTAAGAAGTTTAATATGAAACTTGGTTGTTGCTTTTGTTTCAAATGCTAGGAAGTGTACTGTCATTTCTATATGTTTGATCTTTTCGCAGAATTAAAAACACAAGGAAAGCTAGAAATAACACATTGTATTAGAGCTCAAAAGGCCTACAATTGACTAGTTTTACATTACAACCCACAAGGTGCATTGAAGTAAAAACAAGTTATAATAGTTTACATCATAACTTGCACCACAAAAATATTATCCAAAAGAAAATAATAGTATCGACATACAATTGTTCCCAATAGAGCAGTGTTGAAGCTCAAACACCTCCATTTTTTTCATTAGGTTTTGGTGATTTTGATCTTAAATACTGTAGTAAAACACTTCTATGTTGAAGTTTTCTAGTTGTGATTGCTTGCTTTCCCTTCCATTTCAGGCCTTTACTTGGTTTATAAACAAGATCACCGGTCACTACAGCTGAACTTTCAACTGCTCCATCGATCCTTCCACTATCAATTACCCTACTAACAGGCCTCCCTTGCTGAAAATTAAGTTAAAAAAGCAGATATCAAACAATAGAGTTTAACTTGCAACCTCAAAACTAGCAACCAAACTACTAATTACCTCAACACATGTATAGCCACTTTTGCTGACAAATACTCCATGTCCCACTACTCTTGACCTCTTAAATGCAGTAAGAGCATCTTTGTTGCTTGCTTGAGATTGTTGCACATCTGAAACCTGAGAATGTTGGACATCTGAAACTTGAGATTGCTGCACATATGAGTTTTGTGAGTTCTGCACCATGTTGCTATTGCTTCTTCCTTTACCACCCTTCGCTTTAGCATTATTCTTACTAGTAGATGCTTGGGAGTCAGCCTTTGATATCTTTTTCAAGGTTGATTTTTGTGAGTGAGCCACTCCCTTTGCATATATAGAAACAATCCCAATCAGGTATACTAACTAATACCAATCAGAACTAATAGTCCCAAACTAACAACTAACTTAAGCTAACAACTAACTTATACATAACAGTCCCAACTAACAGCAGAAACATAAATCAGTTTAGCAGAAACAGAAATCAGTTTAACATTCAGCAGAAATAGTAAAAAACAGTAACAACTGAAATCAATTTAACATAACTGAAAAGTTGAAAGAGAAATCAGTTTAACAGAAATAGAAACAACTGACAGAAATCAGTCAAAAACAGAAATCAGTTTAGCAGAAATAGAAATCAGTTTAACATTCAACAGAAATAGTCAAAAATAGTAACAGAATGTAACAAAAACAAACAATAACAGAAAGTACCTTTGAAGTGCTTTGAGGTTTATTTGGACATCTTTTTCTATTATGAGCTGTGGACTTACAAATTGAGCAACTCATTGATATTCCTCTATTTGTAAGCTTGCCACTGCTTTTTATCTCCCCAACCCCTCTTTTTTTGTGTGTGGGAATTCCAGGCATTCTTCTAACAGGAGGTGGTTCAACCTTTGCATTTGTTGACTCAGGCCACATCTCCATCCATGGTACTGGCTGTATGAAATGAGAATAAACTTTTAGGTAGATCTCCTTCTTGTACCACTCAGAAATGAAGTCAAGTGGATTAAGTCTCTTATGATGAATTACAGCCACACCATGTGCACAAGGTATCCATTTTAGTTTCCAAGCTCTGCAACTACACACTCCCTCAGTCAACTTGACAATATGTTTAATCCCTGTAGCCCCCTTAACTTCATACCCAAAATCACAATCCCAGTGTATTGTGCACTTCATAGACTTCTCCAGATTTGTAACCAACACCATCATTTCCATTGGTGATATGCCTTCATTCCAAGTATCTGCAAATGCCCTCACTCCGGTGAACCTATTCATTACCTTTATCCTAATTTCTTCAAGCATGCTAATAATTGTCTTATGCCTAAGACCCAAAAACCAAGCATTGAAGCTTTCATCCATGTTATTATCTACACTGTCACACTTGGAAGAAGTTCTAAGCATTACTTTTCTCCATTTCTCAGGATTGTAGTTTACCAAGTCTTCACAGATCTGTGACCTAACTTCTTACCTTGTCCAAGTTTGCTTTAAGTTCAGCTTCATAAGTTGATCTTGCACAGCTCCAAAACCCATTTCTTCTCTCAATACCCTTCCATTTCTATTGCCAGTTAGCTAGAATATGTCTTGCACACATTCTATGCTCACATTCAGGAAGATATTCTTGAACTGCTGAATATAAACCCTACAAAAAAAGACATTGTTAGTCTAAAAAAAGATACTGTTAGCTTAAAAACAAATACCTTGTTAGTTTAAATAAGATAATACCTTTTTCATATCACTAATGATTGTCAATTCTGCTCATTCATCATTGATATCCAAATCAGACTTCAATATCCTTATAAACAACCACCATGTGTCTTTACAATATGTCCCAACTACAACCCATGCTATTGGAAACATTTGGTTGTTCCCATCCTTTTCAATAGCAACAAGTAGTTGTACCTTCGATATTCCCTTCAAGAAACAACCATCTAAACCAATACATTTTCTACACCCTTCAATAAAACCCCTTTTCATTGCTGCAAAGAAAATATATGAGGGAAATAATTTTTTCCCATCTTCAGAATCTGTCACTTTTACCACACATGTACTCCCTGGATTTGATTGAAGGAGTACATCTCTATAGTCATAAATCCTGCCAAACTCCTTCACATGATCACCCATCACTTCTTTCAAACAAATTGTTTTCCCAACATATAAACCCAAATCATCACTTGCCAAATCTTGCATATCCCAACCCTTTATACACGGTTGTGAAATTATCCTACTTCTATAGTACTTTGCAAATAATTGGTATTGCACATTGAATTTGTGTTAGTCTTGTTGCCGTTATGCCTAGGATTATAAGTTTTGATAATGAAATCAACAGATTTGGGCTCTCTACTTGCAAACAACAACCAAGGGCATCCACTAGTTTATCATTTTACCCTAACTCTGTTTTTATCATTTGTAATCTTCTTGAGCTCACAACCTCATTCTATTGCATACCTGGTGACAACTTCTCTAAACTTATATATATTTTTAAAGACCATGTTAAGTTGCCAAATCACCTTTTCCCATTTTAGATCATACATTACCCTCTTGTTCTCCTTTCTTGCTTTCATGTTACCACTTATGTTTCCTTATTCACTACCATTCTCATTGTCACTATCAAAACTATCAGCATATGAACTGTCATAAAAAGTCTCATCACCAACTAACTTACCAGAAACATTTTTCTTCCCTTTATCTATGTCCTTAAAACCTGGATCTATTCCAACTGGTCCAAGAAAACATTCAGCAACAAATTTCTTGGTGCTCTTTTTTTCTTTTTATAAGCCTTCAAATCTGTTTTAACTATGTTCAAATCTTCGTGCACATCACTACCATAATCAACCTCATGCTCCTTATCATCAAAACTACTAGATTTATCACTATCTGCAGCATTACCTATGTCATCTTCCTCTAAGTCTTCATCTTCTATGTCAGAATCATCTTCGTCTACTAAGGAGTTTCTAGGAAGTTTTTCTACAACATGTGACTATTCAGGGGGTTCTATTTGACCACTACAATCAATATTTTCAATTTGGGAACCTAAAGGTGCATTGAAACTTTCAACAACCCTACTAGAAGATTCTTCAACGACCCTAGTGGTCACATGGCTATTCTGGACTACATTATCTCCTTTATGGCATACATAAATGTCAATTATATCCTTATTACTTAACAACTCAACAAGTACCAATAATCCCTATCATTTTTCAATTCTACCAAACTGCCACCCTTAGAAGATACAATATACATTTTTCCTACATTGGTAAACCCAAAATCCTTGGCATAATCAACATTTTCTGGAATAGAAAGTTTGTCCGTATCCACATTAAAAGCATATTCAATGTTCCCCCCAACATAAACCAGCCCTACCTCACTCACAAGCATACCACCAATATGAAATCTCAAATACAAATATTTGTCTGCCATTACCCTAAAATAACAATAAAAAACAGCAAAGAATAATGCCAAAAATACAAACTCAACACTTTATTAATCTAACACAAAAAGATCCGAAATCCAAAACTAACAACAAGCAACATGCATGCAACTATATATTCGACAAACAAACATCGACAAGCAGGAAGATGTAACCCCTCAAATAAAAGACCCAAAATTTTCGCAACTACGAACTAAATCGCAACATACCTATCATAATTTCGCAACAAAATTAATAGGAAATAAAGAATAAAACCTGTATTGAAGCAATTTTCGTTAATCATCTTCAGATTCTTCAAAGAATCGGAGGAAGATATTTCACCAGCAAAACCCTAAGCCCTAATTGTGTTCTGATTCACCGGCAAAACTTCACCTTTATTCCAAATTCGAAATAGCAACGACTAGTTTTGAAGAGGAATCGATGGTAGCAGCGACTAGTTTTGAAGAGAAATCGGAGGAAGATGATCGGAGAGGAGATGTTAAGGTCCGATGAGAGTTTTCTCTGATGAGAGTAAAATGAATGTACCTTGAAGTTTCCAAGAACGAACTCAACTTACTGGTGCCTGGACTGGTAGGAGGTATCGGTATGCACAAAAGTTATGCAGAAGTGTATTATGAGTACACCAAAATTGTACCCAGTAAGTGCCAAGCCTAACCTCAGTAGAGTAGTGACGAGATCAGGTCAATGCCCTACTAGAATAAATAAGAAACACGACGAATAATTTAACGGTGCAATAATAATTAAAATGGAAATGCAACAAGTAAGGAATTTTCCATAATTAACTACACAGAATCAATTCAAATAATGCATCCCGGAAGAAAACAAGAAATGTTAAGTTAAGGAAACAAAGCAACCAAACACAAGTGAAGTAATAGAGAAATACCAACCAGAGTCACTACCGAGGTACAACCTCGTAATCTCAAATCACAAAAATAATCCACAATCATTCCTTATATCACCACGGGATCCTTGCATTTAGTTTTGAACATTATTTTTTCCCGAAATAGCATCCCCCGTTTTAGCCACCTTATCACATCGGGTGGCTTCAAGTAGTTCCCCTACTAGCAACACGCGTATCTAGCCCACCTTATCTCACCGCATGTGTTTCAAACCCAAAACCTTATACCACTGCATGCATATCAATATTACAACATATCACAAATTGCACCTCAAGTGCCTAATATCACAACTTGCCAAGAAGCCAACAACAATAGTATTTTCACAACAAGTAGCCCATGGCTCAACCACAATATGCATAAGAGTATCAACAATAACAACCGAAAGTGTATAACTCAACGAGAATAGTATTTCACAACTTACCACTTTGCCTCAATGTGAATCACAACCCTTATAACTCTATACCAATTTAAACAACAAGATATTCCAAGCATAACAACTTCAGGTAAAAAATTCAATGGATAAGTAATGAATGCGGAATAAAGAAAGCAAAACTTTGACTAAACATGTAGAGAAATTAACAAGTAAGAGATAAAACAATTAGATCATGTGAAAATAGACTAATGATGAAGAGCATAACATGATAAGATAAATCACTTAAGGCATGAAAGGAATCTACATAGCTAAAATGGGTAAATTTCACATTTAGCCCATGTACACACTCGTCACCTTGCATAAGCGGCTTCCACACATCATAATTATCAGATAACAACACAAATCCTAAGGGGTAATTCCCCCATATAAAGTTAGGTAAGACACTTACCTCAAAATATGTCAACTCAATCCACTATTAGGCCTTTCCCTTGATCATCCAACTCCGAAGGACTCGAATCTTGCCAAAACAACTTCATACCATAAATATAAACTATAGGAAACTATTTTGAACAATAAGTTATGATCTTTGCAAAGCAATAAAAAGTCAACTCGGGCCCTTATCTTGGAACATGGACAAAATTACAAAATCCGAATACCCATTCGATAACGAGTCCAACCCTACAAGAATTACTCAAATTCGACCTCAAATCACCTTTCAAAATCCCAAAATTTAGTCTAGGAAGTTTTCACAAATTTCCCCAAATTTCCAACTCAAATCACTAATTAGATGATGAAAATATCAATAGATTCATGAAATATATCCCAATACGGGTTAGAATCACTTACCCCAATGATTTCCTTGAAACACTCTCGAAAAATCTCCTCACACCGAGATCTCTAGGTCCAAATTATGAAAAATGAGATGAAATCCATGTTTTTGAAATTCTATTCTGCTGCTCAGTCGTTCTTCTTCGCGATCGCAAATCACAAATTCACAGAGGCCAAATATAACTCTCCGCGAAAGTGGAACTCCACGCACGAACGTGACTCACGAACTACACAAGCTACGAGATCTAGAAGAACAACTTGCGTGGACCCTCAGTCTCCTCCTTTCTTCTTCGCAGACGCGACATAACATACACGTTCACGATTCATTAAATGCCAAACCTCCGTGATCGCGGACTTCTTCTTGCGATCGCACAGTACAAATCTTCCACCAGTTGCCAAAATCACTTCGCGATCGCAATAACCCACTCGCGATTGCATATAAGGAAATCAATAAAAGCAGATCAACAATTTTTCAGGGTTCCGAAATGCGCCGAACATGATCCGAATTACACCCAAGGCCCCCAGGACCTCAACCAAACATACCTACAAGTCCTAAAATATCATACGAGTCTAAGCGTCAAATCACATCAAACAACACTAGAACCACAAATCGCGCATCGATTCAAGCCTAATGAACTTATGAACTTCCAAATTTTAAAACTAATATCGTTTCATACCAAAACAACTCTGATTGACTTCAAATTTTTCACACAAGTCATAAATGACATGACAGACCTATTCTAACTTCCGAAATCAAAATCTGACGCTCATATAAGTAAAAGCCAACTCCCGGTCAAACTTTTCAATCTTCCATTCCTTCAATTTTCTAACTTCCGCCAATTCACGCTGAAATGACCTACGGACCTCCAAATCAACATCCAGACATGCTCCTAAGTATAAAATTACCATATAGAGCTATTGGAACCGTCAAAATCTATTTCGGAGTAATCTACACAAAAGTCAAACTACGGTCAACTCTATAAACTTAAGAATCCAACTTAGGGACTATGTCTCCCATTTCACTCCGAAACTCACCCCAAAACCAAAACCAAATACCCCCGCAAGTCCCATAACCACAATATAACATAGATGAGGCAATAAATAGAGGATCGCGGCTAAAATACTCAAAACAACCGTCCGAGTCATTACATCCTCCCCATCTTAAAACAAACGTTCATCCTCGAACGAGTATAGAGACATACCTGAAGTGGTAAAAAGATGAGTATAACGGCTATGCATATCATGCCCGGTCTCCAAAGTCTCCTCTTTGATTGGTTGATCACTCCATTGAACCTTTACTAAAGCAATGCTCTTTGACCTCAACTTTCGCACCTGCCTATCTAAAATGGCGCCACCAGCTCCTCAACATAAGACAAATCCTTGTCCAACTGAACTAGCTGAAATCCAACACATGAGATTGATCATTATGATACTTCTAGAGAATAGAAACATGGAACACTATATGAACTATAGCTAGGCTAGGTGGAAATGCAAGCTTTTAAGCCACCTCTCCAATCCTCTCAAGAATCTCAAAAGGTCTGATATGCCTCGGGCTCAACTTTCCCTTCTTCCCGAACCTCATAACACCCATCATGGGTGAAACCCGAAGCAAGACCCACTCCCCAACCTTAAATGCAACATCGTGAACCTTTCGATCCACATAACTCTTCTTTCTGGATTAGGCTGTACGACGTCGATCTATAATCAATTTAACCTTTTTCAAAGAATCCTGAACCAAGTCAGTACCCAATAGCCTAGCCTCGCCCGACTCAAACCAGCCCACCGAAGACCGATACCGCCTCCCATACAAAGCCTCATACGGATCCATCTGAGTGCTCAACTAGTAGAAGTTGTTATTGAAAAACTCCGCAAGCGGTAAGAACTGATCCCAAGAACCCCCAAACTCCATCACACATGCTCGGAGCATATCTTCCAGTATCTGAATAGAGGGTAGAATGCTGTGCTCAACTCAACCCGCGTGCCTAACTCACGTTGTATGACCTTCAAGAACCACGATGTAAACTGTGTACCCCAGTCAGAGATGATGGATACTGTCACGTCATGAAGTCGGACGATCTCGCGAATATAAACCATAGCTTGCTGCTCTGAAGAATAAGTAGTCATCACTGGAATGAAATGAGACGACTTGGTAAACCTATACACAATCACCCATAAAGCATCATACCTCTTTTGAGTCCGTGGGAGCCCAACGAAATCCATAGTAACCCGCTCCCAATTCCACTCTGGATTCCCTAGCTTCTGAAGCAATCCACCTGGCCGTTGATGCTCATACTTTACCTGGTGACAATCTAGGCACTGAGCTACATACCCCACCATGTCTTTCTTCATTCTCCTCCACCAATAGTGCTGCCTCAAGTCCTTATACATCTTAGTGGAACCCAGATGAATAGAGTACCACAAACTATAGGTATCTTGAAGAATCAACTTACGCAAACCATCTACATTGGTCACACATAGCTTGCCCTGCATTCGCAACACACCGGCATCCCCAATAGTGACCTCCTTGGCATCCGTGCTGAACCGTGTCCTTGAGGAAAAGCAAATGGGGGTTGTCATACTAACGCTCTCTAATAAGATCATATAGGGAAGACTGAGAAACCACACAAGCCAAAACTTGACTCAGCTCCGAAACATCCAATCTAACAAACTGGTTGACCAAGGCCCAAACATCCAATGCTAATGGCCTTTTCACTACCGGTAGATATGCTAAACTACCCAAGCTCTACGCCTTTCGACTCAAGGCATCAACCACCACATTAGACTTCCCAGAATGATGTCAAATGGTGATATCATAGTCCTTAAGAAACTCTAACCATCTTTGCTGCCGCAAGTTAAGATCCTACTGTTTGAACATATGTTGTAGATTTCGGTGGTCGGTATAGACCTCACAAGGGACACCGTAAAAATAGTGCCACCAAATCTTCAAGGCATGAACAATAGATACTAACTTGAGGTTGTGGACATGATAATTCTTCTCATGCACCTTCAGCTATCTAAATGCGTAGGAAATCACCCTACCATCCTGAACCAACACAGTACCGAGGCCAACATGCGACGCATCACAGTACACGATGTAAGACCCCGAAACCGTAAGCAACACCAACACTGGGGATTTAGTCAAAACTGCCTTGAGCTTTTAAATGCTCTTCTCACGCTCCTCGGTCCACCTAAACAGAGCACCCTTCCGGGTCAATCTGGTCATAGGTGCATCAATAAATGAGAAACCCTCTACAAATCGACGGTAATACCCTACCAAACTAAGAAAATTCCGGATCTTAGTAGCTGAAGATGGTCGGGGCCAACTCTACACTGCTTAAATATTCTTTGTATCAACCTTGATCCCCTCACTCGACACTACATATTGCAAAAATGCCACAAAATCAATCCAGAATTCATACTTTGAAAATTTTGCATGCAACTTCTTTTCTCTGAAGGTCTGGAGTACAATCCTCAGGTGCTGCTCATGATCCTCCCAGCTCCGGGAGTACACCTAGATATAGTCAATAAACATAATGATGGATGAGTCAAGATAAGGCTGGTATATACTGTTCATCAAGTGCATGAATACTGCTCGGCCATTGGTCAGCCTAAATGACATCATCAGGAACTCGTAATGACCATACCTAGTCCTGAAGGCAGTCTTCAGAATATCCGGCTTCCGAATATTCAACTGATGATAGCCTTACCACAAATCAATATTTGAGAACACTCTAGTACCCTGTAGCTGATCAAATAGGTCATCAATGCGTGGAAATGGATGCCTGTTCTTCACTACTAGCAATAACCAATGCACATGCGCATAGATCCACCCTTCTTCTTTACAAACAAGACCGAAACACCCCAAGGTATATACTGGGCCAAATGAAACCCTTATCAAGCAACTCTTGCAACTTATCCTTTAACTCCTTCAACTCTGTTGGGGCCATATGATATGATGGAATAGAAATGGGCTAAGTTCCCAACAATCGAGAATATCATGATAGGGAGACAACCCGTCCATGCCCAAAATAACATCAAAATCTACCATACTGAGCAACAATAAGTCAACTTTGGTCTCAAAACCACTAAGAACAACTAAACACGACCGATACACACGGCCACTAACTATAGAATCTCCCACTAGCGTGGACACATAGATAGGAGAACTCAAGGAATCATGGGATATACCCAAATATGGAGCAAAGTAAGATGATACATAGGAATAAGTGGAGCCTGGATGAAATAAGACTGATGCATCTTTATGACAAACCGGAAAAATACTTGTGATAACTGAGTCGGATGCAACCGCCTCCGTCCTAGTCGGAAGAGCATAACATTTGTCCTGGCCTTTCCCTCTAGGGCGACCTATACTCGCCTGATCTCCACCTCTAGATGGTTGTGATGGTGGAGTGGAAACTGGTGCAGTAAGTCACCATGGATTGTGTGACTCGCCCGATCTCCACCTCCATCTCATGGCAAGACAACCATCATAATGGTAGTTGACAGATTATCGAAATATACCCACTTCATACCCTTGCCAGCTACTTTCATGGCCCTAACTGTTGCAGAGGCTTTTGTTGCTCACATTATCATGCTTTATGGGCCTCCGAAGTCCATTGTCACTGATCGTGACCCCCTATTTCTTACATGTGTTCTGGCAGAACTAAACCGCGTCCAGGGTACATGTTTAGCCATGAGCATTGCTTATCATCACCAGACGGATGGCCAGTTGAGGCACTCAATGAATTTGTTGAGCAATATTTACATCACTACGCCACTGATTCTCCAAAGGATTGGGTCAATATGCTTCCTTGGGCGGAGTACTAGTACAATACTTCTTTTGGACCCCGGCAGGTATGTCTTCTTTTCAGGCCTTGTATGGACGCGCTCCTCCCACTATAGCTCGTTATATTCTTGATGGAAGTTCTTATGACCTAGTGGAACAATTCTTCCTGCGTCGCGAGGTCCTAGAGTCCCTCGATGAGGTCCTAGAGTCCCTCAAGGCAAATTTACTGCGTGCTCAAGGTCGTATGAAGAAGTTCGCTGATCAAAAGCACACAGATGTCATGTTGCAGGTTGGGGATTGGGCATATGTTAAATTGCAGCCTTATAAACAATATTCTTTGCATTCCCATAAGCAACACAAGCTGGAAAGGAAGTATTTTAGACCCTTCAAGGTGCTGCGACGCTTTGTTCTGGTGGGTTACAAGTTAGACTTACCCGAGACAGCTTCAATTCATCCCGTCTTCCCTATTTCAATGCTCAAGAAATGTGCAGGAACACATGAACAACAAATCACTCCCTTGCATCTCAAAGTAGAAGGAAATGTGAGGCGCAACATAAGAGTGAAGAAGTATCCAACAAAATTATTGGACTTTGTTTGGCAGTAGAGTGCTGGAACGCGTGAAGCAAGGAAATAGGATTTGGCATTCCCTATAACTACCTAGTGGAATAAGTATTGCAGTAGGCTTGTATTATGTGAAATTTGTGTATCCTCTCATCTCCGTTCTATGTGTCCTCTCATCCCTATTCTTGTGGTGTTAGAGTTTTCTGTAATATCCTTTTAACTGAGTTGCTTCAACTACTGCTAATTTGTCAATACAATATACTTTGGTGTTATTTGAGTTTGTAGCAAATTCACCTGATAAAAAACAGTCAAAAGAATTAATTTTGATTTTTGGTCAGTAATTTCGCTCCTTTGTACTCATTTTTACCGTAAGCAAAGAATAATAAGCAAAACACAATTAGGCCTCTCCTAACCATGAAAAGATAAAGAAAATAAAAGAAAGAAAAACTAGCTCAAATGGAAAGTGAAAGCCATTCCCAAGGAGTAATTTGTTTTAAGTGGGTGTTATTGAGTTTTGTTGTAGAAATGTTTAGCAACCTAAATCACTTATTTAAGAGCATTTGGAGAAATTCTTTTTAGGTGGAATTTCATATTTGAGCTTGAAATTGAAGATGAACATTTAAGATTTATGTTTATAATAAATTTTAACTATGCTAAACAATCAGAATATGTTTATAATAAATTCATAAGTGTGTCATGATGTATAATAGATTTTAAGTCAATCTATACAAAACGGCCTCGATATACTTATGTTGCACTCCCTTTAGGTGAGGGGGAACCTTATAAATTGCTCTTAGTCATGTCTTTTTAGGTTAAATTTTACAAATGGTAATTTAAATTAAGCTTTGTATAAAAAACGTCACCTTTTCTTCTTCTTTTGCAACACAAAGTCATTTTAGTATAGCCCTATTAACATAAATATAAAAATGATGGAAAAATATAAATTTTTGCTCAAAAACTAACATGTCTATCCTAATCATCAAATTATTTAGTAAAATGGATTAACAACTTTGAACTGGAATGACGTGTACGGCCAAAATGGGGGG
>ML286851.1:0-43887 GCA_005239495.1 Nicotiana undulata | reverse complement strand
GGGTGGAGGGGGGAAGTCCGATTTTGAGGCCTCTATGGCATTCCAAGCCTGGTCTCGAGAGGCTCGAAGCAGAGCCTAAAATTCGACCCCGAAATGCATCCCTCGAGAAAGTATATCGAAGGCTCATCACGGTCTGTCTCGAATCAATATAAAATCCATGATCGTCATGGAAAGGCGGGAAATTTCCGAGGACACGTGGTTAGAGGTCTGCAAGAGATAGTACAAGTCCGTACTAAGTCATTATACAGCTGTACCAGTAGCTTTCCTTTGTCATAATTATACATGTACTATGTTGGGATTCTCCCCTCCTATATAAAGGGGATCCCTATCATTTTGTAACCGGGATGAATATTCACTGCAATAGAACATTCTCTGCTTTTCTCATTTAACGTGCTCAATATTACTCTACAACTTTATTGTTCTTCATTTATTGTTCTTCGTTTATTGTTCATTATTAACTGGCAAAGACTATCCTCGAGGCCCCTGATATTACTGAGCTCGAGGTCCCCGACTTCGTGACTACACTTGTTTGACTATCATTTCTTTCTCACTTACACTTAGCATTTTTCACCTATCTACTAGTATTAAAATAAATCACATATTTTTAGAAGCACAAATCAATTTTAATATTTCAAACCATTTTCGAGGTAAACAGTTTGGCGCCCACCGTGGGGCTAAAAATAATAGTGATTATTTTTGTGCTAGTTTTCTGAAAACACAATTTATTTTTCACACTTTTTCTTGTCCAAGAATCTTTGATTTCAGGTAAAAAATGTCTAACTCAACAAATGCACATGGAAAAAATGGTCTTGAGCTCCATGGAGAGAACAGTGCAATTGCCTCAGTCGCCGGTGTGCCATCGCAAAACCCTAGGGTGGCACCAGCACAAATCCCCAGTGATGTAGGCTCACGCAATGCTTTGCATGTTGAAATAGACACTAATAGCGACAAAAGTGCGCGTAGAGGTGACCAACATGAAGCGCAAAGAACACAAGCAAGGGAAGAAAGAGAAGTTAGCCTACAAGTCATTTTTCAAATGTTACAAGCGCACCAAATGGCTATAGCTCAGCTACAAAGTCAGCAAAAGACCCCGAGCATAGCAGGACCAGAAACAGCTCCTCGAGTTGAGCAAGCACCAAAAAGATCGAGTAACAATGGGTCAGGAACAAACCCCACTATTATGAAAATGCTCAAGGACCTCACTAAAAGGATTGAATCAGGAGAAAAGAAGATAGAGGCCAACGACAAAAAAATGGAAACCTATAACTCAAGGGTCGATCAGATCCTGGGCGCACCTACGATTTTGAAGGGGGGTAGATTCGAAGAAGTTCGTGCAGAAACCATTTCCATCGAGTCGGGCTCCGAAGCCCATTCCTAAGAGGTTCAGGATGCCCGATATCCCAAAGTACAACGGGACACACAGATCCCAATGAGCATATTATCTCTTATACTTGTGGTATAAAAGGGAATGACATAAAAGACGACGAAATAGAGTCCGTCTTGTTGAAGAAGTTTTGGGAAACACTGTCCAAGGGGGCCATGATGTGGTAGCATAACCTCCCCCAGAACTCAATAGATTTGTTTGCCATGCTGGCAGACTCTTTTGTGAAGGCACATGCTGGTGCCATTAAGGTCACTACAAGGAAGTCCGATGTCTTCAAAATTAAACAAAGAGAGAACGAGATGCTAAGGGAGTTCGTATCCCGCTTTCAAATGAAGCGAATGGAATTACCACCAGTCTCTGATGACTGGGCAGTGGAGGACTTCACTCAGGGCTTGAACAAATGAATCTCGATAGCTTCGAAGCAGTTGAAGCAGTTGAAGCAGAATTTGATTGAGTATCCCGCCATAACTTGGGCGGATGTGCAAAACAGGTATCAATCAAAGATCAGGGTCGGGGACGACCAATTAGTAGCACCCTCGGGCTCAGTATATCCGAGTAGGCTCTTAGAAAAGGAATCAAGGAATGCAGAAAGGGAGTCGAGACCAAACAAGGAAAGATACCAACCATATGTCGAAGATCAAAGAAATTCCCCGAGGCATAATATAACTCGAAGTGATCGAAGGATGGATCGAGGTCAAGGTTCCCGGGGACTCATGAGCAAAGATGGGTTTGATAGGCACACGGGGCCGGTGGGGGAACCTCGATTGTCAGAATAAAACTTCAACATTGATGCCTCAGACATCGTATCGGCCATAGGTAAGATCAGAGATACCAGGTGGCCAAATCCCATGCAGTCAGATCCTTTCCAAAGGAACCCCAACTTAATGTGAAAATACCATGACACTCACGGTCATAGGGCCGAGGACTGTAGACAGTTTCGAGAGGAAATGGGCCGACTGATCAACGAAGGGCATCTTCGAGAATTCCTCAGCGATCGAGCAAAGAATCACTTTCGAGAAAGAGAGGCGAACAGGAAGAACACCAACACATCATTCACATGATAATTGGAGGAGTCGACGTCCCACAAGGAACCGTGGTCAAACGGACAAAAGTATCCATCAAAAGGAAAAAGTGAACTTGGAGCTACATACCCGAAGATGCCCTTACGTTCAGTGAAGAAGAGGCCGAGGCCTTGTCTCAACCTCATAATGATGCGCTGGTAATTTCTTTTCTTTTGAATAAAGTTAAAATTAAATGTGTGCTCATGGATCCAGGTAGCTCGGCCAACATAATCAGGTCGAGGGTGGTGGAGCAGCTCGGACTGCACGATCAGATCATACGCGCCTCTCGGGTCGTTATTGGATTCAACATGGCGAGTGAGACAACAAAGGGGGGAAATCATCCTCCCAGTCAACGTGCCCGGTAAAATTAAAGATACCAAGTTTCATGTCATCAAAGGTGACATGAGGTACAATGCCTTACTTGGAAGGCCGTGGATACTTAGCATGAGGGTAGTGCCATCAATTCTTCATCAAATAATGAAGTTCCAAACAAAGTAAGGTGTAAAAACGGTGTATGGGGAGCAACATGCAGCAAAGGAGATGTTCGCGGTGCACGACATTGCACCTTCCACCTTCCACCTTCCACCTCAGAGAAGTCCAAATACAAGAAGATAGCCAAATAGGAACCACAGTCTACACCCTCGGTTGAACCCGAGGGACAGGTGATCGGTGAGCAGTTGATCGAGGATGACGAAGTCGATGATCGAAGAGCTTGAACATGCCTCAATCCGAGGTAAAGCATGCATTCATCAAAGACGAGGTAAATTTTTTTCTCAAAATAGGAAGAATGTGTGTAGATTACAAAGACCCGAATAAAGCATTCCCTAAAGACTCATTCCCATTACCCATTGCCCAATATCGATCGCTTGATCGATGCCATGGCCAGCCAACGAGATCCTTACTTTTCTCGATGCTTAATCCGGGTACAATCAAATTCAAATGAACCCGGAGGACCAGGAAAAGACTTCGTTACAATGTAAAGCCCTTCAGGATAAAAAATGTTCGAACATCAAATAGGCAAGTCTATGGAAGTTTACATTGATGACACGCTTGTCACACCCCGAACCTAGGCCTGGACGTAACACGGCACTCAGTGCCTAACTTCATGTGACCGAGCGAACCAACTGGCTGGCTAAATCAACATGTGATATCATAACATACTGAATGAGGAAGATAAACTAACACATGCTAATATACTGGAAGTCTGGACGATATAATTCAAAGTGCGAAAATACTAATACAATTCTGAAACATAATTATAGCCAACATGGCTTAATATGAAAAGCCTGCAACTCTGTATAACTGTTACTCTAGTCTATGAAGCCTCTAATGAAGTACTGAAAACACTGACTGTCTAAAAATACTGAAGACTATAAGGTAATGATAATTCCCCGAAAGAGATGGGGATCACCAAATAGTTGGTACGAGAATACTAGCGCTCTGAATCATCAACCTGTAAATCATTACTTGCATCGTGAGATGCAGGCCCCGGGAAAAAGGGACGTTAGTACATTTGAATTGCACTGGTATGTAAAGAAACTGAAAGAAAGAATTATAAATGCTGAAACTGAAACTAAGCTGATAACTGATAAATGAAATGGTAACTAATAACTGATAACTAAACTGACAGCTGATAACTGAATTGATAGTTGATAACTGAACTGATAAATGATAAATGAAATGATAACTAATAACTGATAACTGAACTGATAGCTGATAACTGAACTGATAGCTGACAGCTGAACTGATAGCTAATAACTGAACTAATAACTGATAACTGGTAAATGAAATGATAACTAATAACTAATAACTGAACTGACAGCTGATAACTGAACTGATAGCTGACAACTGAACTGATAGCTAATAACTGAACTAATAACTGATAACTGAACTGATAGTTGGTAACTGAACTGATAACTGATATATGAACTGAACAAAGGAAGTAAGGATATGAATACTCCCTCTTCTGAATAATGAACAACCTATTTATCTGAATAAGCTACGGCCTCGGGCCCAATATATATGTGCACAAGCTACGGCCTCAGGCCCAAGTATACGTATACATAACTACGGCCTCGGGCCCAATATATATGTGCACAAGCTACGGCCTCAGGCCCAAGTATACGTATACATAACTACGGCCTCGGGCCAAAAAATGCATAAAGCATAAACTGCTGCCTCAGGCCCAAACATGCATAAAGCATAAACTACGGCCCAAGTATGCATAAAGCATATAAACTACGACCTCATGCCCAAATACAGGTGTTCAACATTCAGGAATTTAAAATTAGGAACTGAGAATCATACTGCAATAGATGATACTGAAATGCTGAATTACACTGAGTTATATAAAAATGGAATACTGAATAGGACTAGAGTGAGACATGTATTCTTGAATTGATTATGAACACTGAAACTTCAATTGTTTATGAATTGCTGAGTAAGATATATTGAGACTCAGGGACATCAAACCCGAGTCTCTATTGAATACGAACTTAGCTCACAACGTTCAGAATGAAAGTCATGAACGAGTTATGAAGCTAGAGAATAGAAGCTCTACAATTATTTAGGGAACTAGGCTAAACTATATTTCTGAGGCAATTAGTAACGTCGTAAAAGAAACGTATTGTAGGGAGAATCAACAGCATTCCCAAACATAGAGAGTTAGCCTCACATACCTTAATTTCCTACTCTTGAGCGTAATATAATGTTTGTCAACCCTTTCAACTTTAATCTATATCAATGCAAATCAAAGGGATTCCATATTAGCAACAATAGCCATGTTTTTGTCACTTAGGCATTTTAACAAATACTTGGTGGCATAAAGATTCATAGCCCTTATTAATGGTGTTTCTATACCCAATAACCCATTCCTTTGCTCCTAGATAAATTCTAGAGTCTCAAATAGTTATAATCAACATTATTCTTTATCACCCATAAGGTAAATAACACCCTTAACCCATAATCAATAATCAACAACCCAAACCTATAGTTGTTCATTCTTTTCTATCAAACCCATCAGTTCATATCTCATGAACTAGAGTCTATAATCATTAATCCAATGCTAGAATCAATTAGAGGGTGAAGATATTACCATTTTGAAGTTCAATCCCCTTGAATTCGAGTTCCAGGGTTCCTTCTCTCAACAATGATGTCCAAATTGAATATCTAATGACATGGAGGATTTACTCATGTTAATAAGATGTTGGGGAATTGAAATAAACTTAGAATCACCATTAGAACTTACCATGGATGGTGGAGGGACCTTTAAGGAGTTAGGTTTTTGAGAGTTTTCCTTCCTAGAGCATTCTTTTTGTGTTTTGGGGGTGTGGGGGACGAAGTAGAGCTTTACAATAACCCCCCACTAGCTCCCCCATGCACCTGGAGGCCCAACCTGCGCTACTGGCCGCGCTAAATGGCTATAACGAAACCCCATTAGCGCGGGCGCGCTAGAGGGCACGCATATGGCGTAGTGTTCTGTGAAACGGGCATAACGTTTTGCACAGATGTCTGTTCGGGCTCTATAATATATAGTGGAAGTTATTTCGAAGGCCTACAACTTTCATGCTTTTGGTATTCTAAGATTCCTTACAAAACTTCACTAAACACTGCTGGAAGATGGATCTTCTGCAAACTTAGTCGATTTTGTCGAATTTTATGCATCTCACTTTCCATATTGATTTTGAAACAACTATTTTCACCCATAATCATTTCGATAGGAGTTCATATGTCCAAATTATAACCTTACTACTCCTTTAACTCATTCATACCTAAGCCGAATGTACGGGGTGTTACATTATCTCCCCCTTGGGATCATTCGTCCTCGAATGATTGTCCTGAATGTAACTTCTGCTAACTCCGGAACTTAAATGGGTCTGGTGGAAACATGAACTTTCACTAATACTTGCATACTAAACTGAATGAATACATGATTACTGAACTCTTGAGATACTGAACTGAATGACTACTGCATTGACTGAATATTGGTCTGCCATGGATACATGAATACTGAACTAACATGGATATATGGATATTTTAGCTGGCACGAATATTTGAGTATTGAACTAACATCAATATCAGAGTATTAAACTGGCATGAATATCTAAGTATTGGACTGACATGAGTAGCTGAGTATTGAACTGACATGAGTATCTGAATTGAACTAACATGAGTATCTGAGTACCGAACTGACATGAGTATCTGAGTACTAAACTTACATGAGTATCTGACATGAGTATATGAGTACTGAACTGACATGAGTATCTGAGTACTGAACTTACTTTTTATAACATGACACGTGAAATACTGGTACCACTATTAATTCTGGTGGAAAAACACTAGGCTTTCTACTGCTCGACTTTTACTTACTGATAATTCGGAAACTTGGCCATAAAGTTTGAGACATTCTTTTTCATGTCGTTCGACCAATAAATCTCCTTGGTCATGATGCATATTTGGGGAATCTGGATGGAACGAATACCTGGAATTATGGGCTTCTAACATGATCTTCCCTCTTTAAGTCAATCTATGTCTGGAACACACAATTGGTCTTGGTACCTCAAAGTACCATCATCTCCCCCTTATTCAAAAGCCATCGTCTTATACTGGTGAATCTCCTCTCTTAACTGCAACACATAGGGATCATCAAATTGTTTCTCCTCCTCTTTGGCTACTAAAGGGGAACAAGTCATATTCTAGACAACAACTCTACTATCTTTGGAGTACGCAAATTGAACTCTAAGCTGGGCAAAGCGGTGAATTTCTTTCACCAAAGTTCTCTTATCTACCTCAATCGCGAGTTATACTTCCACACTCGATTATCTTCTTAAAAACTTCCTAAAAACACTTATAGTATTATTGTGAACTAAGTCTTTGACATGTACTCTAAATTTTAGTGTCCCGTGCAATGGCACTACCCTCATAACACATAAATAGGCATGACTTTATAGCTTTTTTGTGATCACTTTATCATCAATAACTAAGCGCGGTGATCATTCTACTCACTTTGGGTTTCTTACACATGCTAGACATAATCCCTATGGTAATTATACAATTCCCTCATTACCAAACTGATTTTCTTTTTCATATCCAATGCTAATTATTCGAGTTTCATCTGGACTCACTGATTGTTTTCACATCACCTCTTAGACTAAAGGTCTTATACTTGCGGATCCTCCCTTTTTTTGGGTATAAATAACTTTCCTTATTGTCTGCAATTCTTTGCACTCTACGTCAATGGCGACTCACCTTCCAACTTACTTTTGAGAAATCCTTTTTTTTTTTAAAAACTAAATTATTGACATAACGGAAAGCTAATGTATTAACAACTATCTTACACAATCTTAATAATTTAACTCTGCTCACACTGTCAATATTAGAGAAACCACATTTCGATAATTCCTAAAGGCTATTCTTCTATAGTTTGCTCTCTCACTGCTAGCTAATTGTTTTTTGCACTGCTATTGTACTTCGGGTTTAACTTAAACTCTTAAAGTTCTAACAAACATTCAGTATTCAAACTGTCATGCACTCACTAAAGTTAACCAGGCTAAGTAAATCAAATTGTACCTCTACTAGCTTTGCTAGAAGTGCTAATTCACTGTATCTACTCAAACATACTTACTATTCTTTTACTAACCACCTGCTAGCGTCATGTGTTCATGTTCTTCTTTGAATAACTAAAGTTAAGCATAAGGTTATTTCTAACTTCCCTCACCATCCGACCATGTTCTGCGGTAGTATACTTATCTTTTTTTTTTGAACTATGTACATGAATCACACTTAGAGAAAGTTCATCTGTCTTAAACGAAATTGGAATATGTAACCCCAAATTTTCTATATACTTCAAAATCATTTTTGACTATAAACATCTGGAGTAAACACTTAGTCACATAATCTAAGGGGGAACTGCCTTATCGTTTATCTCACAGTAATAGCCATTTCTTATACATATTCACTAACATAGTACTTTCTAGTTATGATTTGAATAAATCTAAACAACTTAAAATCATTCCTTGAAATTCAATATCGGCTGCTCTTGGTTCTCATTTTTTACATCATGTCTTCTTAGTCATATACATGAGTTGTACGAGATCACATCTTTGGTAATAACAAACATTTCTGACTCCTAGGTATTTTACCCTTAGGCTCTTTTCTGTCCATAACTATAGTGACCAATGTTAGGGTCTGACATCCGAACTATCATCATCCCACATGTGGATCCATTTCCAAGAATTAAAAGAAATTGTCCTCTGAGGTAAAACACATACGATCACCATACACAAACTCATTCCTCAGAGAATACCATCATCTGATAAATCACTTACTGCACCATCCGATGATTCTTGGTCTTAATCTAGAACTAAAATATACGAAGATTTTGCTATAACCACTGTTACTTACATTTCTATTAGCACCCATAGGCATCACTGTATACTCACCAGTCACTAGAATTTTGGTACAATGGAAATTGGAGATTTGGTAATTGAATAACTAATAACTGGCATACTGAATAACCATAAACTTGCTACCTGAAAGATTTTATAACTGGTAACTGAGGCAAACTGATGACCATAAAATGTAATAACTGCTTTCGTACTTTCTAGTAAGGTTATGCTCTGATATGTACTACTACCCATTGCATCCCACTTTTTAACATCATCTCAAGTCTCATTTGTTACTAACATGTACTCCATAAATATACCTCAATGGGAAATCACCATCTCTAAAAGCTTGGGTTTTTCTTGACGGACGCTTGGGTATTAGATACGTCTGGAATTCGATAGGAAGAGATGGTTACCTATTGCTTTAAGCTTCATGGCGCGATCTAGAGTAGAAAGAAGTGAGACAACCCTGGATGTCTTGGTAGTTAACCATTTATATGAGTGGACGACACATACATATAAAGGAAACTCCACTGGACATGGCTTCATAGACTCTCTAAGACTCTTGAACCAAGTGCCCTGATACCAAGCTTTGTCACGCCCCGAACCTGGGCCTGGATGTAACACGACACTCGGTGCCTAACTTCATGTGACCGAGCGAACCAACTGGCTGGCTAAATCAACATGTGATATCATGACATACGGAATGTGAAAGATAAACTAACACATGCTAATATACTGGAAGTCTGGACGATATAAATCAATGTTCGGAAATACTAATACAATTCTGAAACATATTTATAGCCAACATGGCTTAATATGAAAAGTCTGCGACTCTGTCTAACTGTTACTCTAGTCTATGAAGCCTCTAATAAAGTACTGAAAACATTGACTGTCAAAAAATATTGAAGACTGTAAGGTAATGATAATTCCCCGAAAGAGATGGGGATCACCAAATAGTTGGTACGAGAATACTAGCGCTCTGAATCATCAACCTGTAAATCATTACTTGCATCGTGAGATGCAGGCCCCGGGCAAAAAGGACGTCAGTACATTTGAATTGCACTGGTATGTAAAGCAACTGAAAGAAAGAATTATAAATGCTGAAACTGAAACTAAGCTGATAACTGAAATGATAACTGATAAAGGAAATGATAACTAATAACTGATAACTGAACTGACAGATGATAACTGAATTGATAGCTAATAACTGAATTGATAGCTGATAACTGAACTGATAACTGATAAATGAAATGATAACTAATAACTGATAACTGAACTAACAGCTGATATCTGATAACTGATAAATGAAATGATAACTAGTAACTGATAACTAAACTGACAGCTGATAACTGAACTGATAGCTGATAACTGAACTGATAGCTGATAACTGAACTGATAACTGATAACTGAACTGATAGCTGATAACTGATAACTGATAACTGATAAATGAACTGAACAAAGGAAGTAAGGATATGAATACTCCCTCTTCTGAATGATGAACAACCTGTTTATCTGAATAAGCTACGGCCTCAGGCCCAAACATGCACAAGCATAAACTACGGCCCAAGTATGCATAAAGCATATAAACTACGGCCTCAGGCCCAAATACAAGTGTTCAACATTAAGGAATTTAAAATTAGGAACTGAGAATCATACTGCAATAGATGATACTGAAATGCTGAATTACACTGAGTTACATAAAAATGGAATACTGAATAGGACTATACTGAGACATGTATTCTTGAACAGATTATGAACATTGAAACTTCAACTGTTTATGAATTGCTGAGTAAGCTATACTGAGACTCAGGGACATCAAACCCAAGTCTATATTGAATACGAACTGAGCTCACAACGTTCTGAATGAAAGTCATGAACGAGTTATGAAGCTAGAGAATAGAAGCTCTACAACTATTTAGGGAACTAGGCTAAACTATATTTGTGAGGCAATTAGTAACGTCGTAAAAGAAACGTATTGTAGGGAGAATCAATAACATTCCCAAACATAGAGAATTAGCCTCACATACCTTAATTTCCTGCTCTTGAGCGTAATATAATATTTGTCAGCCCTTTCAACTTTAATCTATATCAATGCAAGTCAAAGGGATTCCATATTAGCAACAATAGCCATATTTTTTTCACTTAGGCATTTTATCAAATACTTGGTGGCATAAAGATTCATAGCCCTTATTAATGGTGTTTCTATACCCAATAACCCATTCTTTTACTCCTAGATAAATTCTAGAGTCTCAAATAGTTATAATCTACATTATTCTTTATCACCCATAAGGTAAACAACACCCTTAACAAATAATCAATAATCAACAACCCAAACCTATAGTAGTTCATGCTTTTCTATCAAACCCATCAATTCAAATCTCATGAACTGGAGTCTATAATCATTAATCCAATGCTAGAATCAATTAGAGGGTGAAGACATTACCTTTTTGAAGTTCAATCCCCTTGAATTCGAGTTCTAGGGTTCCTTCTCTCAACAATGATGTCCAAATCGAATATCTAATGATATGGATGATTACTCATGTTAATAATATGTTGGGGAATTGAAATAAACTTAGAATCACCATTAGAACTTACCTTGGATGGTGGAGGGACCTTTAAGGAGTTAGGTTTTTGAGAGTTTTCCTTCCTAACATTCTTTTATGTTTTGGGGGTGTGGGGGATGAAATAGAGCTTTAAAATAACCTCCCACTAGCTCCCCAATGCACTTGGAGGCCCAACCCATGCTACTGGCCGCGCTAAATGGCTAGAACGGAACCCCATTAGCGCGGGCGCGCTAGAGGGCGCGCATATGGCGTAGTGTTCTGTAAAACGGGCATAACATTTTGCAAAGATGTCCGTTTCGGGATCCATAATATATAGTTGGAAAGATATTTTGAAGCCCTAAAATTTTCATGCTTTGGGTTGTCTAAGATTCCTTACACATTTTCCCCACATACTGATGGAAGATGGATCTTCTGCAAACTTAGTCAAGTTTGTCGAATTTTATGCATCTCACTTTCCATCTTGATTTTGAATCAATTATTTTCACCCATAATCATCCCGATAGGACTTCATATTTCCAAAATATAACCTTACTACTCCTTTAACTCATTCATACCTGCGCGTAGAGGACCGTTTAACGCATTTTCAAGTAGCATTCGATATCCTCAGAAGGTATAACATAAAGCTCAACCCCGAGAAATGTGCCTTCGGAGTCGGTTCAGAAAAAAATTTGGGCCTCATGGTGTCGAACATGGGAATCGAGATCAACCCCGACAAAATCAAGGCCACCGAGGGCTCAAACAACAAGGCCATTCGAACTAGTGCATCCTTGCCGCTCGAAGGCAAAAGATCGGAAGGTACTACAACAGAAGAACAAACCACCGCTACTTCAGAGTCGGGGACTTAGTTTTAAGAAAAGTCACCCTCAACACTCGAAACCCGAATGAAGGAAAGCTAGGCCCTAGTTGGGAAGGACTATACCGCGCCCTCGGAGTGGTAGGCAAAGGGTCCTACAAACTTAGCACCATGGCAAACATATCGATGCTCAAACGCTATTATTGCTGAGGTATAATCTTCTCCTTTTCATTTATACTTCATACTAACTCGTTATAGGTGTTCGATTGAAAGGAATCAAAGCACCCTCCAGCTCGAAGACCTTGGGTTTTAAAGCATGCATTGCACTCTTTTTCTCTTAGATGGGGTTTTATCCCAAACGGGTTTTATCGACGAGGTTTTAACGAGGCAAAATCTATATGCTACCTAAGGAAAACTCAACACGTATTCAAGGCTTCTTTTTAATTAACCTCGAATACTAGGGGGCATCACCCTAGGAGGTTACTTTTTCAAAGAAATCAAGTTATGCCAAAGAGGGCCTCGATAGGAGAATGTTGTATCGGGCCAAACGATCAAATGAACCGTGTCCGCGTAGAATAGTCGAGCCCCCGATGGAAAAAATATGTACGCTTGTATCAAGTAATCGAAGAAGCATTTTTACTTATCAAAACTCTTAGTGCCTCAAAGAAGTTTACTATTTTCACATGAAACGGCTCATGAGCCAAAAACTTTCAAACACTCGGGGACTGTCATCAACAATCAGCTTATCGAGTCGTCAAAACTCGAACTCGTAAGACCTCAATTAGGCAACATCGAATCTATAAGACCTCAACGAGGCATACTCAAATTTGTAAGACCTTAAAAGGGCATAACCCCATTAAGGCCAAGGCTATATATTTGAACTTGTAAGACTACTAAAAAGGCATACCCTCGATATAGAGGCCAAGGTCATCTCACCCGGGGACTAAAGGTTACGGCCTAATATAAAGACCACAATCATATGAAAAGGCTACGGCCGAATTAACGCGTCTCGGAGATGTCCGACTTCTGCCATAAATCTAAAGGCCTTCAAACACTTCAAAAAACCCAGTTAATCAGGCTACCCTCGGCATAAGCAAAGGAGCTTCGATAATATCAGCTCCGAACAATGAAAAGGCTTCGAAAAATCAACCTTCGAGAGAACCTCACGAGGTACTGAATTATCGTCACATATCAACTTATATCGAGGTTCCTATTTGAGCCGTCGAAGAGTCGAACAAACACGAAACATGACAAGGCATAACTAAACTTTAAAAGTCTTTAGCCAAAATGGGGGAAATTTCATAGCCATATTGGAGGTCGAATCGACCCAATCTATAAGAGCCTAAGGGCCTATATGTAAGAGCCTAAGGGCCAATCTAAAGAGCCTAAAGACCGATGTTTAAATTCAATTACTTAGATAACTTAAAGGCCGAATCATACCATGCTCGGAACCATACTCAGTTCGAACTCGAAATTCTCGAGTTAAAACTTAACTCAAAGATCAGACCCTAAGATGTCACCTATTATGGATCGTTCACTGAACTAGAAACCTAAGTGTTTTATATTCTAAGTCCAGTATATCGGACTAATCATCAACAACATCAAAATTCAAAAGCTAAGGTAGGCAAGGCAGAAATTAATACGACACAAAAATGGAACGAAGAATTCTTTTATATAACGATAGAAAAAGTACAATTACAACACTCCCCCAGGGAGCCCTTTTATAGAAATTAGATAAGACCTAATCTATAATCGAGGACTTTGTCTTTTACCTTATGGGACTTTGCCTTTGTCAACCCCTTCGGGACCAACCTCTTCGTCAGCCTCTTCTTCATCATTTTGGCTTCATCATCGGAGGAAAGGAGGAACTTGGCATCAGCCTCGTCTGCCTTAGCCTGCTCTATCTCCTCGGAGAGGTCGAATCCCTTAGCATGGATGTCCTCGAGGGTTTCCCTTCGGGATCAATATTGTACATAATTATTGACTCTTTTTTCTCACAGAGGTACCCCTTAACTCCATTTGAGCATCAGTAGAATATTTCACATAGATGGCCACCTTCTTATCTGCCTTTATCTGGACCTCTTCGGCTTCGGCTCGAGCCTCTACAACTTCAACCTTCACCTTCGAGAGATCGGATTCAAGCTTAGCTATCTTGCCTGCCTGAATCAAGTTGCTTTCTCGAGCATTACGGAATTGAATCTCAAAGGTAGAGACTTTATTCAAAGCATTTTTTCAGGCCGCAACAAGGACATCCATTTGTGCCTTCAATTCGTCGCACACAGAATTGACCTTGTTGACTTCGCCCTGAAGGCGTTCCAGCATCTCGATTTTTTGATGCAACTGAGACATCGAAGTGTTAGCCTCTGAAGATGGGAGAGGGAGTCCATATTTGTTCAGAACTAAGGTTACCGGCTTCTCTAGCTTGTCTTCATACTCACGAGCTCGCGTCAATTCCGACAAAGATGTACCAATTCCCTTTCCTTCTTATTACAAAGAAGCCTGAGGGATTTCTCCCCATTCAAGGGCCTACGTAACTTGGCCTCACAACGAAGCATCTCAATCTTAAGTTTGTCAAAGACCTACAAAAAAGAAGGCCCAGTTAGAAAAAAGAGGAAAGTATGAAGGTAGAAAGGTTATAATTCCATCATAAAAAAAACTCACCACGGAGCAAAGTCACTGAGCCTCCTCAAAAATCGAGTTTGCATCTACTGGTTTGGCCCCATCGACCCCGGTAAAGCAACCCTGGAAGGAGTCGTTTTCATTCGGGAATCCGCCTAATTTGGGTGACCTCTGGTTCCAAGCGTCCCTCATGGTATCTTCGGAGAAAGATGAAAATAATGGTGAAGGATCTGCTGTCTTGGCCTCGGGAAAACCACCCGAGGTTCTCTGATTGGGCAAAGGTGCGTCAGAGCCCATTCCATTCGGAGTATTTTCCGACATTTCAGAACGAGCTGCCAAATCAGGTAATGGAGGACCTTCGCCCCTCCTCACTTTTGGAACCTCTCCCTCGAGGCTAGGGACCTCGAGTCCAGCGGGCTTAACAGCCTTGGGAGGCCTCCTGGTTCGAGCCATCAATGTCGAACCATTTTCTTCGACCGCATTACCATCAACAGAACGACCAACGAATATAAGATCTTCGTCGACAGCATTACCATCCTTCTTGCGACTCCGGACGGGTCCTGCTTTGCTGTGAATACCCACGCCCCTCGAGGATCCTTTCCTTTTATTATCCTTCTTTGGCTTTAAAGCCGAAGGTTCTTCTTCTTCCCATAGGGGGGACGGTCTCATCTCAGAGAAATCACCGATGCCTACATCAGAGAAATTAATGTACATAAAGAAAATTATTCCTTAAGAGAGGAACTACATAGAACATACCATGGTGTTTTTCCTCCCATTTGCCCTTCGACAAATCTCGCCATTTGTGTTGGTCGTAGGTCGAAGAAGCTGCTAGTTTGCGAACCCAGTCCGCGAGATCGAGGATTGCATATGGCATCCACGGGACCACCGTGGGAGAGGAAAATGAGCGTTCATATGTAGTTTGGAAAAATTGAGAACAAAAGTAATAAAGTACAACATGTTACTTGCGTTTAAAATTCCATTCCTCGGGGAACGACAAGAACTCAACAGGAATGATGTCAACGGTCCTCACTCGAATAAACCGACTCATCCATCCTTGATCCCAGTCCTCGTCATCATTGGCAAAGAAGGGCTTGGTGGATCGGCGTCGTAGTTCAATTAGACCTCAAAAATGCAGAGGCCGATACAACCTAATAAGGTGACTAAGAGTGAATTCAAGATCGGCATTTTCAGCAAAAAATCTCATCATTAGCACGATCCGCCAGAAATATGGATGGATCTGAGCCAAAGTAACTCGATACTTTTGGCAGAACTCAAGCACGAGTTGGTCGATGGGACCCAACATACTGGGGTACTGTATACGGCTAAAATCGGAGAGACCGATTTTATGATTATTATGGCTTTCCACTGACCGTCTTCAGAAGGCTTGAGGCACAACCCGAGGTTCGACCCCGTGGGTTCCCAATGTTCGACCTCGGGGTAGTATAAATCGGTGGCTATCATGGACGAGCCGGAAGCTCCCAAAAGGCACGTGGTTCGAGTTGACCAGGTCTGCAAGAATAGTACAAATCCGTACCATGGCATTAAATAGTTGTACCAGCTGCATATCTTTGTAATAAATGTTTATGTACTATGTTCGGATTTTTCCTTCCTATATAAAGGGGAATCTTATCATTTCTTGCACACATGATATTCAATAGAAGAACATTCTCAGCTCTCTAAACATTCTCCACTATTGATTCCTTTGATTTATCGCTTACATTTATAGTGTTTCATTTATTGTTCTTCATTTATTACTCATAATTGATCATAAATAGCCGCCTTCGAGGCCCTTAATACTGTTAGAAATTCATCAGTTAGTCACTACTGTCACCGAACCTCGACCTCGAGGTCCTATCTCGGCCAGCTCAAAACCCCGACCTAGGGCAGTTTGGTTTGCATATCTTTGCTCTCTTTGACTCTTATCTTATTTCCTTAATTCACACTTAGCATCTATTGCTTAACAACTAGTATTAAAACAAATCACATATTTTTAGAACCACAAAATCAAATTTAATTGTAATTACCATTTGCAAGGTAAACAGTTTGGCGCCCACCGTGGGGCTAAAAATAATAGTGGTTGTTTTAGTGCTGGTTTACTGAAAAACGCAAGTTATTCTTCACACTTTTTCTTGTCCAAGAATCTTTGATTTCAGGTCAAAATGTCTAACTCAGTGAATGCACATGAAAACAACGGCTCTGAGGACCATGGAAAAAATGGTGTAGCTGTTTCAGGCGGTGTACCACTGCAAAACCCTGAGAACACACCGGAGCCAATTACCGCGGACGTGGGCTCGCGCAACGCCCAACACGTCGATATACACTCCCGCACTGACGGGGTTTCACGTTGAGGAAACGAACAGGAGGTTCAGAAAACTCCAGCTCGGTAGGAAAGAGAGGTTAACCTTCACGTCATTTTTGAAATGTTGCAGGCATAACAATTGGCGATTGCTCAGCTGCAAAGCCATAAAAAACTCCAAGTACAGAAGCACCAGAAACGGCTCCTCGAGTTGAATAAACACCAGAGAGGTCAAGCGACAACGGTTCAGCAGCCGAACCCGCCATTATGAAGATGTGCGAGGACCTCACGAAGAGGATCGAATCGGGCAAAAAGAATATAGAAGCTAATGGAAAAAAGGTGGAGACCTACAATTCAAGGGTCGACCAGATCCCAGGAGCACCCCAATTATGAAGGATTTAGATTAAAAAAAATTTGTGCAAAGGTCGTTCCTATCAAGTGCAGGTCCGAAGCCCATCCCGAAGAAATTCAGAATGCCCTATCTCCCGAACTACAATGGGACCTCGGACCCCAACGAGCACATCACTACCTACACTTGTGCCGTGAAGGGAAATGACTTGAAGGAGGACGAGATTGAGTCCGTCCTATTGAAAACGTTCAGAGAAACGTTATCAAAGGGGGCTATGATGTGGTATCACAACCTAACCCCGAATTCAATAGATTCATTTGCCATGGTGGCGGATTCTTTTATCAAGGCACATGTCGGTGCCATCAAGGTTGCTACAAGGAAATCCGACGTCTTCAAAATCAAACAAAGAGAAAACGAGATGCTACGGGAATTTGTATCTCGCTTTCAAATTGAGCGAATGAAAATTGCTGAAAGTACAAGGGGGGGGGGGGGTGAATTGACTATTTTTATTAGTTTTACTAGTTGAATGGTTATGTAATTAGTCGACTAGAAGTAGTAGCGAAGTAATAACACAGCAGAAAGTAAAGACAGTAATAAAAGAGCAGGAATTAAAGCCCCCTTGGGTTGCAAGGGTGTTCTCTTTCAGTGAATGATGTTCTTCTAGAATACAGAGATGGTGTAGTTTACACCTATGGCTATCTTTCAGTGACTCTCGATTTCTTTTTGATACAATGCCTCACCAGTTGTTTTCTCTCTTTATTCTCTAACTTTTGACTGCTGAAGAGACGCTGCCAACCCAAGAGATTTTATCCTTGGAAAGAGATTGATTCTTTCCAAGAATAAGGATGTTTCGCATTGGCTAGGGCAGAAAGGGATGCGCTGAAGGCTTCTTTTTATGGCGCTGAAATCCTCCTAGGATCTTGGGCTTTCCAGTTTTAACCACGTGAGAGATTCTTGGTGCCGTTGATTGCTTGATTCCTTTATTATTTCCGCAATCTACTCTGTCGTTCTTTCATCAGCCTTTATTTGTTTCCTTAGTTTTGGATACCATCAAGATCGTATTAGATTTAGTCTGCTTTATTTCTTCTTCCGCAATATCCTCAATTTTGGATTTGCCAGTGATCTTGTTCTTTCAATCTCGAGAGGTACCTACACATAGCAGATATATTATTTTCATCATTAAAATCAGATTCTAATAATTGCCACCGGTCTCCGATGACTGGGTAGTGCATGCCTTCACCCAAGGCTTGAATGAACGAAGCTCAATAGATTCGAAGCAACTGAAGCAGAACTTGGTGGAATATCCCGCCGTCACTTGGGCGGATGTCTATAACCGATATCAATTAAAGATTAGGGTCGAAGAAGACCAATTAGGAGCCCCCTCGGGCTCGGTATATCCTAGCATGCTCCTGTCAAAGGAACCAAGTCCAAACAAGGAAATGTATCTACCATACACTAAAGATCGGAGAAACGCCCCAAGGCGTAACATACCTTGAAACGATCATAGGATGGATCGAGGTCAGAATCCTCGGGGACTCGTGAGCAGAGCCGGTTTCGATAGACACATAGGACCGGTGGAGGCACCCCGGTTGTCTGAATACAACTTCAACATTGATGTATCAAACATCGTATCGGCCATAGGTAAAATCAAGGACACCAGGTGGCCAAAACCCATACTGTCATATCCGTCGCAAAGGAATCATAGCTTGGTGTGCGAATTTCACGGCACACACGGTCATAGAACCGGATATTGCAGACATCTCTGGGAGGAAGTGGGCCGACTAATCAACAAGGGACACCTCCGAGAGTTCCTCAACGACCGGGATAAAAATCAATTCCGGGAAAGGGAAAAGAACAAGAAAAATGAAACAGAAGAGCCACAACATATCATCCACATGGTCATGGGAGGAATCAACATCCCACAGGAACCCATTGTCAAACGAACAAAAATACACATCACCAGGGAAAAGCGAACTCGAGGTTACATACCCGAAGAAGCTCTCATATTTAGTGACGAGGACATCGAGACCCTGTCTCAGCCTCACAACGGCATATTGGTAATTTCTTTTCTTGTGAATACATTTCAAATTAAACGTGTGCTTGTGGATCCAAGTAGCTCGGCCAACATAATCAGGTCGAGGGTGGTGGAGCAGCTCGGGCTGCTTGAACAGATCGTGCCCGCCTCTCGAGTCCTCAACGGATTCAACATGGCATGCGAGACAACAAAAGGGGAGATTATCCTTCCTGTCAACGTGGTCGGCACAACCCAAAATACCAAGTTTCATGTCATCGACGGAGACATGAGGTACAATGCCTTGCTCGGAAGGCCATGGATACACTGCATGAGGATAGTACCATCAACCCTTAATCAAATGATTAATTTTCCCACGGAGAAGGGAATAAAAACATTATACGGAGAGCAACATGCAGCAAGAGAGATGCTCGCGATACACGATACATCATCGGCATCGGTACCTTCTACATCGAAGGAGCCAAAGGATAAGCAAACAGCCAAGTAGCAGTCGCAAGCTACATCCTCGGCTGCACCCGAGTTAATGAGTAAAGGATCGTATCGTGTCCTCGGAACAAGCGGTTGAAGCACATCGAGGCTTGAACGCCATCGCTGTTAAGGTTTGACCGTCTCCCTTTTGTTTACATTTTACACTGACCTATGTGCAGGTGTCCGATTAGAAAAATTGAAGCACCTTCCAGCTCGAAGATCTTAGGTTTTAAAGCATGCGCCACGCTCGTTTTCCCTTAGATCGGATTTTATCCCAAATAGGTTTTACCGACAAGGTTTTTACGAGGCGACATCTATATGCTACCTCAGGAGGAATCAACAAGTATTCAAGGCTTCTCTTCATTCAACCTCAAATACTGGGGGCATCCCCTCGGGAGGTCACCTCCTCTGAGAAATCAAAGTAAGCCAAAAGGGTCTCGATAGGAAAATGATGTATCGGGCGAAACGGTTGAATGTACCGTGTCTGCATAGAATAATCGAACCCTCGAAGGCAAAAACAATGTATACTTGTACCAAGTAATCAGAGGAATATCTTTTATGCCTAAAAGCTTTGCGTTTTCAAAAAGGTTTGTTAGTTTCACAAGAAACGGCCCAAGGGCTAGAAAGTTCCTGAATACTCGGGGACTGACGCTAGGGACTCGAAGCCATAAGACCTCTGGTCCGGATACTTCGAGCTCGCCAGCCCTCTATAAGGCAACGTCAAGTTTACAAGGGAGGACTCCAGAGCCAAAACCTTCAATGTTTCGGGGAACTATCGTCGACTGTCACCCCATCGAGATATCAAAAACTCGAGGCCATAAGACCCCTAGCGGGAAACCTCGAACCCAAAAGGCCCTCTATGCAGCAACGCCAAATCTGTAAGACCTCCGGGCATGTTCCAAAAACTATAAGACCTCCATGAGGCATTACCAACAATGTAAGATCTCCAAGAGGCAATACCAAACTGTAAGACCTCAAGTAAGGTATATCCAAAGTATAAGTCCTTACAAAAGGCATAATCCCGATTTTAAAGCCAAGGCTATATATTCAAACTTGTAAGACCCCTAAAAGGGCATACCCTAGATATAGACGCCGAGGCTACCTCACTTGGGGACTAAAAGGCTACGGCCAAACACAATGACTACGGTCAAAAGGCTACGGCCAGACACAATGACTACATTCATAAGGCTCCGACCAAACAAAATGACTACGGTCATAAGGCGCTGGCCAAACTAATGTGACTTGGAGATGCCCGACCGTCGCCATACCATAACAAATACTTCGAAATTACTTCGAAAATAACCGGTTAATCAGGCCATCCTCGGCATAAGTAAAAGAGCTTCCAAAATACCAGCTCCAACAAGGCTTCAAAACTTCAGCCACCGAGCGACACCTCCCGAGGTGCTCATTTATCGTTACACAAAGGCTCACAATCGAGGTTCTCATCGAACCGTCGAAGAGTCGGACGAACACAAAAACTTCAAAAAAGTCTTTAGCGAGGGAATCTATATCCATACTAAAAGTCATGTCGACCCAACGCATAAGAGACTAAGAGCCAGCCAAAAGGGCCTCAGGGCTAATTCAACAAAACCTAAGGGTCGATGAGCTCAAGTAGAAACCCGACTCGAAGACTGAGCCCTAAACGGTTAACTAAAAAGTGCCTAAGGGCCAATACATAAGAGCCTACGGGACAATACATAAGAACCTATGGGCCAGCCTAAAAATGCCTGAGGGCAAGGGCATGAGAGCCTACGAGCCAGCCTGACAAGCCTCAGGGCCAATCTGTAAACCTAAGTGTTTTCTCACCCCAAAGTGAAATTTCTCGAACCAACTATCGACAATTGATTTTCAAGACAAAAAGAGAATAGATACAAGAAAATTGAAAGTATCAAAAGATTTTTCATATATATGTATCACAAATAGTCTTATACAAAGTAGAAAAAGAAAGCCTAGACTACTTTCCCTTGGGGGACTGCGGCTTTATCGGCCTCTTCCTCATTATCCTCGGAATCGGATACGAGAAATTTGGCGTCGTATTCATCCTCCCTAGCCTGCTCTATCTGTTCCGAGAGATCGAATCCCCTAGCGTGGATCTCCTCGAGGCTTTCCCTTCGGGATTTGCATCGGGCATAGTCACTTCTCCTGCTCTCACGATCAGAAGCCCCTCTCAACTCGGCTAGAGCATCGGCAAAGTCCTTCAAATAGACGACCACTTTCTTATCAGCCTTAGCTTGAATCTCTTCAGTTTCAGCCCGGGCGTCCACGACCTCGGCCTTTAAATTCAAAAGATCAGACTCGAGCTTTACAATCCTACTAGTCTGGACCGAGTCGTTCTCACGAGCATTTTGGATTTGCACCTCGAGGGTTGAAACCCTGGCTAGAGCATTCTTCTTGGCCGCAACTTGGGCATCGATCTGAGCCCTTTGCTCACTACACTCATGGTTGGCCTGACCAACTTTCCCCCAGAGGCGTTCCAAGTCCTTCGTCTTTTTCTGTAGCTGTAATATCAAAATGTTATTCTCAGAAGATAGGAGTAGAAACATGCATATCATCAAAACGAAGGTTACATGTCTCTCGAGGCGGTCTTCGTAGTTTTGGTATCGATTAACCTTGTACCGAAGGTGCGTCAATTCCTTTGCTTTTTATCACAAAGAATCTTGGGGGATTTCTCCCCATTCAAGGCTTTTCGCAGTCTATCCTCGCAGCGAAGCAACTCGGACTTGATCTTGTCAAAATCCTATGAAGAAGAAGCTTCGGTTAGAAAATGAAAACACGGAGCTAATAAAACCTCAAAGGTCATCAAAGCTTACCAAAGATCAGAATCGCTGAGCCTCCTCGAAGGCCGAGCGAGCATCTCCCGGTCTGACCTTTTTGGCCCCAGTTGAACCATTCCGAGAGGGGACATGATCATTCGGGACTCCACTCCCATCAGGCGTCCCTTGGCCCTGAACATCCCTCGAAGTACCTTTGACGGGAGGAGAAAGTGGTGGCAGGAGACCCTTTTCCCTCGAAGTACCTTCGACGGGGGAAGAAGACGATGGCAAGGGAGGAACCACTCTCCCAAGGCTGGAGACCTCGGGCTTGACATGCTCAGCTTCGTCGCCTTTATGCCTCTGGGATGACCTTGCCTCACTATGAGCTTCCTCACCCGCCGAGGACTCCTTCCGTTTATTATTATTCTTCGGCCTCGAAGCCGATGACCCCTCCTCCTCTCCAAGAGGACACAATATCATCTAGAAAGATCCTCCGATGCCTGTAGTGGAGAAGTTGATAAAAGGGAAAGTTTTTCCTAAAGAGAAGAATCTTACGGCACTCACCATGGTGTTTGGCCTCCCATCCACCCTTCGAAAGGTCTCTCCACTTATGCTCATCATGAGTCGAGCAGGCCGCCAGAATCCGAGTCCAACCTGCCAGGTCGGGGACCTCGAATGGAAACCACAGAGTTGCTGCAGAAAAAGAAAGAAAACTTTATTACGGAGTCGACCTCCACTATAAACAAAATGATAAAAACACAAGTGTACCACTTACGTGTGAAGTTCGATTTCTTAGGAAATGGCAGGAACTCTGCTAGGATAATATCGACAGTGCGCACTCGGACGAATCGACTCATCCACTGATAATAGATGAATTTGACTATAATTAGGCCTCTTAGGAACCACATTTTGTATCGTTTTTATATAAATATCGATAACAATATGCTATGATTAGTGCTTTTCGTGCATTGCAGGTGAAATATCACAAGAAAAGGACGTTGGAACATTTTTTGGAGTCAATTACGGGAAAAAGGAGGCCAATCAAATAATACCCACAAAGTGCACCAAGTAATATGCAAAAGCAGAGATGAAATAGGCCTGCCGCGGTTCGGGCGCGGCCGCGGTGCAACCGCGGTAGGAAGCAGCCGCGGATTCAGAGAGCCTGTTTGGCCGCGGTCCTGGCGTAACCGCAGTGCGACCGCGGCAGAATGCGTAAACTTCAGGGACTTAAGTGCAAAACACGGGATTTTAAGCCCTAAACCCTATATAAACCTAAGGTATTCGCCCAAGACGAGGGGAGAATCAGTTTTGAAAGTGGAAAACATCAAAAGCAAGGGGAAGAGGCAAGGAGGAACATTGGGCATCTATCTTTATTCTCCTATTTTGTTCTTTTATCATTGACTATGAATTATTTTGTAGTTTTTGTTATTATTATGAGTAGCTAAATATTTTTATCTAAGGTTTTGGTGAAACCCGTTGGGGATAAACTTGTTGGCATGTTAATATAGTTTTGAGTTGGTTATTCATCTCTATTTGTTCAACTACGTTTTGATTGTAGTTAGTTGAAGGGCCCTCAACTAGCGGTTCCTATTTATTATGTATCTGCTTGAGAAAGAGTGCATATTTAGGTAGTTGTTGAACAACACCACTCCCGGAGTATAGACGAAAGTCATAACCGAGGGTTTAGAGGTTGGGTTAGAAATAATATACCTTGGGTGCAATCTAAAGTGAACCGTAACGTAAATATAGCTAGCGTAGCTCGAGAGAGTGCGTCTAGTAAATTGTCATAAATGCTTGAGAAAGATTTACGATAACTGGAGAGTTCATGATTGATAGAGACAACCAAATCAAAGCTATAGGAACATACAACTAGGGAAAGAACCAACGGGGGAAACCATTACCTTAGACTTTTATTCCAATTGTTTACAACTGCTTGATAGTTATTCTTAATTTATTAGATTCAATTAGCTGTAGTAGAATCACATCACCAATTGTTATTCACAAAGTTTGAGGAGGTTGCCTAGTAAGAATTTAGTATTCTAAAGACTTCCTTTGATACGTTAAGTCCCTGTGGGATCGACTCTGGGCATAATACCCCAAATTATATTTGCAACGCCCGCGTAGTCTTTCATTAGACACAGTTGAGCGTGATCATCCACCCTTGGGTCCCCATCTTCTTCGTCACTGTTAACAAAGGGACGAATGGATCGACGTCGTAGGGTAATCAAGCCTCGATAAAATAAGGGTTGGTACAATCTGATGAGATGGTTGAGGGTGAACTCGAGACCATCTTTCTCCGAGAAGAACCTGATCATCAGCACTATCCTCCAAAAAGACGGGTGAACCTATGCCAGGGTAACCCGATATCTCCTACAAAATTCAAGCACGACTCTGTCAAGAGGGCCCAATATAAAGGGGTATATACGTTCAAAAACCCCTCTAGATAGGCCATGGTGTCCTCTTCTAGGGTAGGTACTTGCAGTACCACCTTTTCTCCCCATCCGCAGTCTCTCCTTACTGCCTCGAGGTGTTTTTCTCCTATCGATGTGATGAACCTCGATGCATGCTACCGATGGCCCTGAACATTGGGAGGTCTCTCTAACGTGAAGTCCCTCCTCGAGATGAAACACTCCGAGGTACGTTCACCAAACGCCGGCGGTGTAACACCGACCGGGCAAGAGGTGGAGGCAGACTCTCCTCTTGTTGATGGGAAGATTCAGGCAAGGCAACCATAGCTATGGTAAGACTAGAGAAAAGAGGTTAAGCTCAAAGCGAGGACCTCAAATTAAAAGGGTAGAAGAATTGGTGAGAGAAAAGCTATGTAAAGAAGACAGTTGCTCAAAACAGCAAAGTCTTCAGATGAAAAAGGCAAATACATATATAGAGCAAGCAGCGACAATTCGCCTACTTTGAAGGCCAATTAATTCTAACCATGCCATTAGCACTTTTGGGGAAATGTACTGGTGGGACCACCTTGGTCACTTTACAAGTCATGTTATTTGGATGACGCTATCATGCAGCGTTCGAGGGATAAAGGTCCTCGTATCAACCTAGCCTCGAGATGGTTCCCGATCTCGAGGATCTCTGTTACTATAATTATAAGCTCTAAGGAGATTCCAATGTCAGTCTAACCCCGAGATGGTGCCCGATCTCAAGGATCCCTGTTACTTCAGTCTAACCTCGAGATGGTGCCCGATCTCGAAGATCTCTGTCTCTATAAGAATAGGCTCTAAAAGAGCTATCAGTCCAACCTTGAGATGGTGCTCGATCTCGAGGATCTTTATTACTATAATTATGGGCTCTAAGGAACCATCAATATCAATCCAACCGCGAGACAGAGTCCGATCGCGAGGGTCTCTATTATTATAAAGGGCTCTAAGGAGCTATCTACATCGGCCTAGCCTCGAGATGGTGCCTGATCTCGAGGATCTCTATCACTGCAAATATGAGCTCTAAACGAGCCGCCAATCTAGCCTCGAGATGGTGCCCGATATTAAGGACCTCCGTTGCTACAAGTATAAGTTCTAAAAAGAACCATCAAGATCCACATATCGATCTAGCCTCGAGATAGTGCCCAATCTCGAAGGCCTCTATTATTCAAAGTATGGGCTCTAAAGAGCCGACATCAAAATTCAAAAGATTTCCATTGCATTGTAAAATAAAAGACTTGAAGCAGAAATTTGTTTTGCATTCACAAAAATATATTTACAAAATGAGTCTTTATAAAGCTCCCCCGAGGAGCCCATATATAAAAAGAAAAGGAAAAAGAAAGCAAAAATAGTGAAGCGAGTCTATTCCTCGCCTTCACTACTATCTGAGCCGCTACCGGAGTCGCTATCAGAGCCCTCCTCCGAGGAAGTTGAAAGCGTCGATTCTTCTTCTAAAGTCCTGGCCTTCACAATCTCAGCAGAGAGATCGACACCTTTGGCACTTGCTTCTTCGAGGGCCTGCCTCCTAGCTCATGAACGAGCATGAGCAATGACCCGAGTCAGTTTGAACCCAGCCTCTTCGGATATCTTCCTAGCCCAATCATTGGCGGAAATTGCATCTCTTTTGTATAAGTCTATATGCTCATCTGGCCGCAGATAATGAAGTGACCTCCTCCTGAGCACTCCGAAGAAAATCCTAGGTCGAGGTAAACTCTCCCCGCAAAAGGTCCTTCTTCGAGCCCACAACTTCATTCTTCCTCTTCAGCTCGAGGATCTCCACATCCTTGGCTGCAACCTCTTCCCGAAGTTTCCCCACCAGTGCATTGTTTTGCTCAATCTGCAAAGGCGAATCAAGTTAGTAAGCACCAACTTATGGGGATAAGAAAATGAACTCATGAGTGTCATATTACCTGCTCGGTGAAGCTAGTTCGCTCCTGATGGACTCCCTCTAGACTTGTCCGTAGCTCATTCAGCTCCTCGTCCTTTCAGGCAGAGGAAGTCTTTGATGCATTCAGCTCCGAGGTGAGCTTCTCGAGTTCCTTCTCACGCCAAATGAGATCGTCTTGAAGCTTGGAAAAGGCATGGTCGTACAACTTCTTGACCTGCAGTATGAAGGAAAGAAGTAAGAAAAACAAGGATAGAAGTTCGAAGCACAAACAATATGTCGAAGGGGATTACCTTCTTTTGAAGCTTTCCAGCTTCCTTGAGGGAAACGGGGGCATCAAGATTGGTATCCTCCTCAAGGGCGACGAAGTAATCCTTAAAATGCATCGTCCTCTCCGTGAGAGGCCCCCACATCAGTAATGCCCCTGTTCTGTGCGTCCTTTATTTCCCCTGGGAAAACGAAGGACCCAGATTAAAGCCGCCTACGACATAGATCTATATAGGAGTTTCTTCTTGGCCCAGAAATATTTCAGATTCAGGCCCTCCGAAGTTGCCAGATGAGGATTCGCCGACACTAACTGTACCATGTCCAGTTTGAGGCTCGGGGAATGCACCCGAACCATCCTCGATGATTTCCTCTACTTGAGATTGGACCACATCTTCCACCTCCGACTCGGGGGTCCCCAGCCCAACAGAATTTGGAGCATAAGCACTCTGTCTTACCCTTTGTACCAAAGGGCTATCATCCTTGTCTGCGGCATGAAGACTTGCAGCAGCATCCGATGTCAAGACCGTGGCATTGGTCTTAGGCTTCCGGGTCTTGGTCTTAGTCTCCTTCTTTCTCTTCTTACCCTTGTCGGGTTTCAGAGTTCCCTCTTCACCGAGATGGGGCGGTCTCATTGAAAAGCCTTCCCCGAGGCCTGCACGGGCATGTTATATCAAATTTACTGATACAAAGAGTACTCATATGAAATTCGGCAAGAATGGAAATTGGGGCTTACCATGGTTCTTGGCCTGCCATCACATCTTGGACAAGTCATGCCAAGATCGCTTGTTGTAAGGAAAGGCAGAATCTATTTACTTGATCCACTCTGGTAGGTTCTGAACTGCGCCGGGGAACCAAACAGTGGCTGCATAATGAAAAGAAATCAATTCAGAAGCAGAAGAAAGAGCAATCAAATGTGTTCGAGGTAGTGATACTTACGCCTCATGTTCCATTCCTCCGGGAATGGCATCCTATCAGCAGGAATGATGTCTGAGGTCCTTACTCTGATGAACCGGCTCATCCATCCCCGGTCTTTATCTTCATCGATGCTCGCAAAGAACGTCTTTGCAGACCGATGTTGTAGCTTAATTAAACCCTCTCAGAAGAGACGGGGGGTTGTACAACCTTATCAAGTGATCGAGGGTGAAGGTCATTCCCTCGATACGGTTGGAGAAATATCGGAGCATATATACGATCCTCCAGAAGGAAGGATATATCTAACTGAGTGTCACTCAGTATTAACGACAAAAGTATAGTATCACCGGGTCTATCGGCGAAGAAGAAGAAGAAGGTTCCACAAGACCCAGAGTGAATGGGTATGTGTATACGCTGAGGAAGCCAGCTTTGTGTGTCACTATACTTTCCTCGGCGTCGGGCATTTCTATCTGCACTGCCTCCCCCAACGGCAGTGTGTTTTTACCCTCTCCACCTTGGTTACCACACTGATATATCGAGACGCGGGCTCGCATCGCCCCGATGTGGAAGGAGGTCTATCGATAGTAAAGTCAGAGATCGTATCGAAGGGGCCTGGAATATATTGCTTGATGCTCGGGTGTGTTTTTGATTTTCCCTTGGACAGGCGTTAAGAAGAAGTGGCACCCTCTTTCTGGGGCACCGTCTTAGAAGTTTTTTCCATAACTATGAAAGGTTTCTAAGAAAGGAGATGAAGAAGCAAGCACATAGATAAGATTAATGCAGATGATGATGAACTTAGCCCTAAAAACTTGAGGATGTTGTAAAAGTATGAATGATAAACGCCTGAGGTATTTATAGAACCCATTTGGGCAAAGTTTGAGAAGTTGGAAAGTCGAACCAAAATGGTTCGTGGGCTTCTCGATAATCGTGCTAACGACAACCTCTACGCAGCCTTTGAGTCAAATCATTTAATGCTCTGACGAGGCTGACGTCATGATGGAAGTATCGAAGAGGCAAGAGTTCAAGAGCATTTCTTATCATTTCATTCTAAGAGACGCGTGGACTATCTGTATACGGCTAAAATTGGAGAGACTGATTTTATCATTATTATGGCTTTCCACTGACAACCTTCAGAAGGCTCGAGGCACAACTCAAGGGTCGACCCTGAGGGTTCCCTATGCTCGACCTTGGGGCAGTATAAATTGGTGGCTATCATGGACGAGCCGGAATCTCCCGAAAGGCACGTGGTTCGAGTTGACCAGGTCAACAAAAATAGTACAAGTTCGTACCGTGGCATTAAATAGCTGTACCGGCTGCATATCTTTGTAATAAATGTTTATGTACTATGTTGGAATTTTCCCCTCCTATATAAAGGGGGCCCTTATCATTTCTTGCACACATCATATTCAATAGAAGAACATTCTCGGAGTTTGGAATTAAAAATAGAAGAGACAGATGCTCTCGGCGCACGATAAGCTAAGGAAGGCTAACGTGCACCAGTGATGGCAAGGAAGCAAAAACAAGCAACGACGGTGGCCGGAGTGAAGACGTCGGTACCCTCTGGAACCCAGACACTTACTCCATTAACATTTGGAAGCTTTTCACCAACTGGATTTCAACCGATTGATGAAAGCAAGCCAGTGGAAGAGGAAGTGATGAACAGTAATCAATGGAACAGTAACAGTGTTAACAAGGAAATCGATTCTCAGAAAAGTAAGGAGCAGCTACCAACAAGTCCAAAGCGACTACAATTCTCTGAAGCTGGGTCATCGAAGCAAAATTCAAACCCAGATCTGAGACATGTAGAGTTGGAAGGGGATGACACAGTACATGCAAAGGAAGTGCGAATATAGAATAAGAGCTCTCAGATGGGAATGAAGCTGGATTATGTACCACCAAGCCATAGAGAAGGTAAGGTGATAATTCAAATTGAGGAAGAAGATGTTAATGAATTAAAAGATTATTGGGATAATGCATTGATTGGGTATGTTCTGGGGGATACACCATACGAGAAATCTATGGTGAATTACATTGAATCAGTTTGGGATTTTGTGGAAAAACCCCAAGTGTTATACCATCATGAAGGATATTATGTGTTCAGATTTGTCAAGAGGGATGATAAGGAAGCAGTTATGCAAGCAGGACCGTATACTTATCACAATAAGCCTCTGATATTGCAGAACTGGGAAAGGGAATTTCACTTTGATCCTAAGTGCATCACAACTATTCCTCTATGGATACAATTGCCTAGCCTATCAGTTGGGTATTGGACTGTAGAGGCATTGAGCAAGGTGGCTAGTGCTGTAGGAATGCCAATGTATACTGATAGGTATACAACTGATTTAGGGAAAATATCATATGCCAGAGTTTTAGTGAAAGTGGACATCACTAAACCTTTGGTGGAAACTGTGGAAATCATAACTCCTACGAGTGTGAAGCAACAGGAAATTGTGTATGAATGGAGACCAAAGTTTTGTGCAGAATGTTTACATTTTGGACATCAAAATTATGGACTACTGGAAGTTGAGTAAAAATGAGGAGAATGGAGAATTTCAAATGCCTAAGAAGAGAAATAGAGGCAGAAGAAAGAGGATTATACAAGAGTGGAAACCAAAAGAACATCCGGAAAAGGAAGAGAAGAATGAAATGCAGAATCTCAAAGAAGTTGACAAGGTGACAAATGAAAATGACACAATTCAAAAAGGGAAGATGATACTGAATGCAGGGGATAATGAAGAACTGAATGTCTCCCTAAATAAGCAAGGCAGAAGTACAAGTTCAAATAGATTCACAATGCTAAATGAGGTGGGACAATCAGAAGCAAAGGAAGGGGGAATGGAACAGGAACCTATACATTATCCCCCATGATCATTAGCACATGGAATATAAGGGGGCTAAACAAGCCTTATAAGCAAAAAGAATTGAAAATCTTTTTGCATAAGAATAAGGTGGATATCTTTGGATGTCTGGAAACCAGAGTTAAAGAAAAGAAAGCAAAAACAATTATGTATAGAGTGGAAAAGGATTGGGGATACTGCTGCAATTATGACAATGCTGAGAATGGTAGAATATGGTTGATGTGGAAGACCAATTTAACAGTAAAAGTGGTTCAAGTGCATGAACAATGTATCCACTGTGAAGTGAGGGATACAGTGACAGGGAATCAGATCATACTGACAATTGTGTATGCTAGAAACAAGATACAGGAGAGAACAAGCATATGGGATGAATTACAGAGAATGGGTAGGCAAACACAAGTTCCATGGATCATAAGTGGTGATTTCAATAGTATTTTGAGCACTGATGATAGATTGGGGCAGCCAGTTACTTTGAATGAAATAAAGGACTTCAAGGAGTGTATAGATGCTTTACAATTGACACAATTGAAGACAACATGGTGTTTCCATACGTGGTGCAATAAACAACAAGCAACTGATAGAGTCTATAGTAGAATTGACTGGGCCTTGGGTAACTTAGACTGGATCAGAGACTATGGGCATGTGGAAGTTGTTTGCTTGGAACCTAGGGTATCAGATCACTCTCCTATAGTGAACCAAATATGGAGGAGAAATAACTTGTACAAGAAACCATTTAAGATATATATGGTAACAATGGAACACAAAGAATTCAAACCTATGGTAGAAGAGATATGGAAGCAGAATACAGAAGGTGACCCTATGGATAGTATATGGAAGAAGCTCCAGAAATTGAAAATGGTGACCAAGGGATTGGATAAGGAGATGGCAAGCTATGAGAGAAGATTCAATCAAATTAGACAGCATCTAGAGCATGTACAGAACAACTTGAAGATCAGTCCCTTAAACCAAGTGATGATTGAGCAAGAAAAGCAATCATTACAGGACCTAGAGAAATGGAGCATAATTGAAGAAAGAATACTGAGGCAGAAGTCAAGAGTGAATTGGATTGACTATGGAGATTCAAACTCCAAATACTTATATGCTCAACTGAAGATGAGAACAAGTAGGAACTCAATATCTTCTGTACAAAATGCAAGAGGATTTAGAGTTTCAGATCCTAAGGAAGTAGAAAAAGAATTTGTTACATTTTTTAAGTAGCCGATGGGGACTGATACTGGGGTTAAACCATGTCCAAATACAAAGGTCATCAAAGAAGGAGTATGCTTATCAATGCAGCAGCAATTAGAACTGGTGCAGGAAATAACTTACAAAGAAATTGATGAAGCAGTAAAGGACGTGCCAAATGATAAAGCACCAGGAGTTGATGGTTTCCCTGTGGAGTTTTTTAAAATGCATTGGAATGAAGTTAGACAAGAGTTATATGAAGCAGTGGGGTACTTTTTCAGGACGAGCAAGATGAATAAAGCTTGGAACTGCACAGCTATAACTTTGACTCCCAAAGGACAAGCACCTACTACACTGAAAGATTATAGACCCATAGCTTGTTGTTCTACAGTGTACAAGATTATTGCAAAAATACTGACAAAGAGGATCAAGAAGGTGATAGACAACATAATTGGAAGAACACAATCTTCATTCATTGAGGGGAGGAGCATTGTGGATAATATCTTGTTTAGCCATGAACTGTTTAATGGCTATAACACGAAGGGAGTTTCACCAAGATGTACTCTTAAAGTATATTTAAAGAAAGCATATGATTCTCTGGATTGGCAATTCTTAAGATACATGCTCACAGATCTTGGATTCCCTCAGAAGTTTGTAGGTTGGATAATGGAGTGTGTAACAACAATGTCCTATTCTTTAACACTTAATGGAGGACTCACAAAACCTTTCCCTGCTAAGAGAGGTATTAGGCAGGGAGACCCAATGTCTCCCTACCTATTTGTGATTGATATGGAAATATTTGCAAAAGGAGATGACTACACTGAATGTGCAAAAGGAGTTCAAGTTTCATCCAAAATGCAAGAAACTGGGAGTGACACACATATGTTTTACTGACGATCTGTTAATGTTTTGCAGGGGTGATAAACAATCAATAAGTGCATTACAACACACCTTCAGTAAATTTTCAAAAGCGTCTGGACTACAAGCAAGTGCAGAAAAAAGTTCAATATACATTGCTAGAGTAACAAAGCAACTTGAAGAAGAAATGATAAGAATTACTGGATATGAAAAAGGGCAGTATACCCTTTAAATATCTGGGAGTTCCACTGGCTGCAAGGAAGCTGAATATTCATCAATGCATGCCCTTAGTCGAGAAGATTACCGATAGAGTTAGATGCTGGTCAGCAAGAATGCTTTCCTACTCAGGAAGAGTGCAACTAATCAAGTCAGTCTTATTTGGTGTACAAACATACTGGGCTCAAAAAGTTTTAATACCAAAGAAGATCATGAAGATGATAGAGACTATTTGTCGGACATTCTTGTGGACTGGATCAAATGAATTTTCAAGGAAAGCTCTAATAACATGGGACAAAATATGTCAACCAAAGGTGACAGGTGGACTGAATGTGATCAATGTGAAGACTTGGAACAAGGCAGCAATGATGAAACACCTGTGGGCACTGACAAAAAAGAAGGATACACTATGGATTCGATGGGCACATATTTATTATATAAAGAACATAAAGATTGAAGATGTACAAACACCCAAAGATGCAGCATGGGTAGTGAAGAAGATCATTGAAGCAAAAGAGGAACTACTGAAGATGAGGACTGATAAAAGTGACATTGCAACAATGCTGGAAAAGTTTGAGAAGCAGGGCCAATTCCAAATACAAAAGGCATATGTGCAGCTGCAGCCTCAATTCAGTAGAGTTGAATGGAAAAGTATCCACATGCACTCTCAGATTCATCCAAGATTCAAGTTTCATTTATGATTGACTATTAATCAAAGGATAGCAACTGTAGATAGGCTTGCAAAATTTGGCATCCAAGTGCAAGCAGACTGTATTTTTTGTGGACGAGCAGAGGAGACTTTTAATCACTTGTATTTTGGCTGCCAGAGTACAAAGAAATTATGGGAAAGGATACTGATTTGGCTGGGTCATGTAAGACAGATAGGAGACTGGGAACATGAACTGACATGGATGAACAAGATGGCTAAGAAGAATGACTGTATATGAGAAATGAGCACAACAGCTTTTGCAATGGTCGTGTATTGTATATGGCATGAAAGAAATTCGATGAGATTCAACAAAGGGAGGTATAACATTGATGAAACTTGTAAAGAGATTGCAATGCATATACACATTCAAGGAAGGAAGAAAAGCAAATGGAAGCTAGGATTAGACTATGTAAATAGAATGCATTAGCATAGAATTGTCAGTATTACTTACTTAGTATAGTTATACTTGTAATCGAATTGAGAGATTAACGGTTAGCGTTAATCTGGATATGTAATGACAATTTTGATGGAATACAAGTTAAAAATTTCGTCAAAAAAAAAATAGAAGAACATTCTCAGCTCTCTAAACATTCTCCACTGTTGATTCCTTTGATTTATTGCTTACATTTGTTGTGTTTCATTTATTGTTCTTCATTTATTACTCATCATTGATCATAAATATCTGCCTTCGAGGCCCTTAATATTGTTAGACCTTCATCGGTCATTCACTACTATCACCGAACCTCGACCTCAAGGTCCTATCTCGGCCAGCTCAAAACCCCGACCTAGGGAAGTTTGGTCTTTGACTCTTATCTTATTTCCTTAATTCACACTTAGCATATATTGCTTAACAACTAGTATTAAAATAAATCACATATTTTTAGAATCACAAAATCAAATTTAATTGTAATTACCATTTTTAAGGTAAACAAGTACGTATACACGTTCAGAAACCCCTATAGATGGGCCATAATATCCTCTTCCCGAGAGTGTATATGCAGTACTACTTCTTCTCCCCATCCACACTCTCTCCTCACAACTTCGAGGAGAAGCTGTTCGGGATTAATTCGCTAAGCGTCGGGGTGTACCACTGGTCGGGTGGGAAGAAGAGGTGGAGCTTCCCTCTTTCTGATGAACGGATTTGGATATGGTAGTCATGATTTCTTTAAAACAAGAAAGGAGAGATGAAAACTCAGGCAAAAGCTTTAGACTGATATGGCAGAAGAACTGATGGAGGAAAGGAACTCTATAGAGGAAGATGGTTGCACAAAGCGGTAAAGTTCTTAATGAGAGGGAAAGCAAGTATATATAAGAGAAAATCGGCGACTATTCATTAACGTTGATAGCCAACCGGCTTTGACGAAGCAATTATGACTTTTAGGGAAATGAATTAGCAGTCCACTTCGGCCACTGCGGTCATGTCATAAGAATGACGTCACCACACAACGTTTTGAGGGGTCGAGACGTCAAATCATTTTTTTACCATTCCGTTCTAAGAAAGGTATGCGATTGAAATCAGAGAAGTCCGATTTTGAGGGTATCTGTTACGCCGAGACCGAGCTCGGGGGATTTGAAATAAAGTTCGAGTATGAAATTTGAATGAACACTTAAAGACGGAACATTGAAGGCATTAATGCAAAGCAAAAGTATAACAAGAAGATTCTTTGTATTCCAAAAGGCGTATTTACATGGGTGCATTCATGAAGCTCTCACACGGAGCCCTTACACAAAAGAAAAAGAAACAAAAGGAACGAAAAAGAGCCTAGTCTTCATCTTCACTGCTCTTCGAGCTGCTAACAAAGCCCTCGTCAGAAGTGATCAGTGTTGTCGCCTCTTCTTCTAAGGCCCTCACTTCCTCGATCTCGGTGGAAGGATCGAAACCCTTGGTATGCACTTCCTCGAAAGCCTGCCTTCGAGCTTCTAATAGAGCATGGCCAATGGCGCGAGTAAGCTTGAGCTCGGCCTCTTAAGATATCTTCTTGTTCTGAGCATTTGCAGTAGCAGCATCATCCCGATATGAGGATATGAGTGCGTCGGGTTCAGACTTGGCTGTGGATAACGCAGCGGCCGATTCAACATGAAGCGCTTTATATTTGTGGCCCTCCTCTTTTGCACCTAAAGAAGGTGTTGAGCCGAGGTCAGCTTCTCTCGAAGAGTGTCTTTCTCAGAGGACATGTTGTCCATGCTCTGCTTCAGTTCGAGGATCTCACCATATTTTGCCACAATCTCTTCCCGAAGTTGCCGCGCTAGGTCATCCTTCTGCTTGATCTGCAAAAACCAAGTCAAAGTGTTAACCGTCAAGTTTTGAAAATTGAAAGCAAGCCCACGAAGGCTAAGCTACATGTTCAATGAAGTTGACCCGCTTTCTCCAAGCTTGCTCGAAGGTCACTCAGTTCCTCTTCCCTTCGGGCATATAGAGTTTTGAGCTCATTCGACTCCGACATGAGCTTCCTAAACTCCTCCTCACAATGAGCCAGCTCAGCTTGTAACTTGGAGAAAGCCTGGTCGTAGAGCATCACGACCTGAAACACAAAGGAAAGAAGTTAGAAAAACAAGAACCAAAACTCAAAGCACAAATGTAGTATCAAAAAAATTACATGTTTTTGGAGTTTCTCAGCCTCTTTGAGAATAAGTGAGGCATCGAGATTAGGGTCCTCCTCTACACAGGCAAAATAACTTCAAAAATATAATTCTCTCCCTGGGATTCCACCACATCGGGAGTTCACCTATTTTGGGCATCCCGCATTTGTACTGGAGAAAACGACGGACCTGGTGGAGGATCACCTATGTTAACAACCCCCATCGGGGTCTTCTCTCGCCTTCGAGGAGTTTCAGAGCTGGGTCCCCCGAACTCACCGACCAAGTGCTCATTGGCACAAGATGTACCCTGGTCGATGATCGGCTTGGGGACTTCATTTAAACCCTCCTAGAGAGTCTCCTAAACTCGAGGTGGGACCGTATCAGCAACCTCTGGCTCAACAGTCTTCAGCTCAGCAGCCTTCGAAGCATTGATGCTTCGTTTTCCCCTAAGTACCAGTGGGAAATTGTCATCATCTTTGTCTTCAGCACGAAGGCTCTCAGCGGCTGCCGGAGTTAAGGCCGTCGTATCGGCCTTAGGGTTTCAAGCCTTGACTCTCTTTGGTTTCGGAGACTCCGCCAACGTCTCCTTCTCTCTTTTTTTCTTTGGCGGGTTTTCGGATATTCACTTCGCCAGGTGGAGGCGGTCTTATCAAAACGGCTTCTCCGAGGCCTGCATAAGCATAAAAAATCACGTATACCACCAAGAAATCTTTTACTGAGGAATTCAAATACAACAATGATAAAGAATTACCATGATTTTTGGTCTCCCATCGGGTTTTGGCCAAGTCGCGCCAGACGCGCTTAGCATATGGGAAGGTGGAACCTAATTGTCAAACCCAACCCGGGAGGTCTTTGACCACACCAGGGTACCATTCGACGGCTGCATCATCAGAAAAGAACACGTTCAGAAAGGGAAAAAACATTTAATTAACGAAGCATATTAGATGTATAGACACTTACGACTCATATTCCATTCCTCGAGGACCGACATCTTATCAACCGGAATAAGGTCTGAGGTGCTGACTCGAACGAAGCGGCTCATCCACCCTCGGTCTTTGTCTTCGTCGATGCTTGTAAAGAATGACTTCGAGGATTGACACTGCAGCTTAATTAGTCCACCTCGATAAAGACGAGGGCTATACAGTGTCACGCCCTATCTTGCCTAGGCGTGGATCTGTAATGCAATCATAATTCTGGGGGATTAGTGAAAACAACTTGAGTCTTATTAAATCTTATAGGCATGCTGGTCTAGGTGCTGATTGTTACAAAAGTTGATTTCACGCATATTTATACTAGAACATGATGTCTATGTTTTGGGGCTGTTTTTAAACCTCTTTATATATAGTTATTCACTTAGGCGACATAGACATGATTTAGAGCCAAATGCAAATACAGTCCTAAAACAGGATTTCTAGTGCACATAGAGGAATGGTTAGTTTATTAGGCAAGATTACAACAGTGGTTTTAACAACCGAATTTTTAGGTTATGCTTACTTATGCGGAATCATAATCTTTATAACATGTTTTCAAATACGCTAAAATTAGTAAACGTGAGTATCCTATGGCGGGATTTCTAATGCAAAACACAACAGACCTATGACATGTTTTCTAATGCAAATAACATAACATATAGGCCTAAAGGCATGATTTCTATTGCAGATAAGTACAACATAAACCTAAAGCATGATTTCTATTGCAAATCAACACTATATAAAACTAAAGCATGATTTCTACCCAAATTCCCCACAAAGAGCATATAGGAACCCTCCCTTTTTTACTAATTACCCCAATATCTGTTTACAAAGGATATTATTACAGACTAGGAGCGAATGAATTACATAAATAAATATAAACTATACTATAGGGGCCACGAGTTGTCACACCCGAGTGTAGATTATATAGTCATGACTATGGTCGTGACGGTTTAAAATGCTTATTTGAAGCAATATTCAATTATTCTCTAAGTTTTGGAATTTTAATCTAAAAGAGGTATTTTTAGCTTTACGGGGTATGTATATAGATCATTTTTGATATTTTATTGATTTATCTTGAAACAAGTCACGATGGCGTGCACTTGTCGTTTTGGTACATGTCGCGAACCGCGTCACATGAAATGCACCCGCGATTTACAGCGTGTTGATTTTAATTATTGTTTGAAGTTGTGGTCAGGTGGCATAAAAATGCAAACCCAAATGGAATTTACGTATCACGACTATGTCACGAGAGCCGTACCCATAGCCATGATGATTCATTATTAATCGCGCTTAAAGCAACTACAATATTAATAAGTTGTTTTCTTAAACTAATTTGAGATTTCTATAAGGTAATGATCTATGGAAGTCATTTGGGAAAAATGATTAGCTATTGATAGTAAAAATTTGAATCCCAACGACCTGCTAACAATTGCATTCAGTACCCTTAATAATTGTGCATTCAATATCCTTAATCAACTTTCACTTTAAGCTTTGACAAGAGGACAACATTAATGCATAAACAAAATGCACTATACGTAGATACCTATAGGAACTTTCAAAATATAAGAACTCACTTAAATCATTAAATCTATTCCTCTTTAAAGACAATCCGTCCAAACAGCAACGAAATTATCAACTTTGAGAGACCTAAATTTGCTTTGTCACTATATGCTTGTACCAAACCTTATTGAATGCTTTGGCTCATTTACTGAGCATTGAGAACTAATAATCAATTCCACAAAAAAATGATAACAAAATAACATAACAGAACAGTGACGACAGCCTACAGGAACTTGACATTTCTCATTTTTGCAACAAATACATGCAAATACAGTTATAAGAACATGTACCTTATGCCTGAACAGAAGTTGAAACGGCCAAAGTAAAACAAAATGAAGTCGACAGAGCCCAGAAAAACAGCAACAACAATCGCAAAACTGAACTTTTATAGCTTATTTAAATCCAGGAAGAAAAGAGGTTGAGCTTTTAAATCAGTTTTCTTCAAATCTCCTCTTGGAATTCCAAGGTTCCTTTCTATTTTTAGCAATTAGTGAGAGTAAAAAAACAGATCAGTGGGAGCTTCTGGGCAACGGAGAGACTGAAAATGTCTCAACCTTCATTGACCAGCTATGTTGTTTTCTGTGGTGTTTGCCGGCGAGTTTTGTGCCTTAGGGCTGGTGGTCTTAGAAGTGACGGTCATGTGTTTGGAGAAAGAGAAGAATGGTGAAGAAGGAGCGGCGGCGCTGATGAGAGGTCTTGCCGGAGATGGCAGCGGCTTGACCTTTTCTCCTAAGGAGGGTGGCGGCTGGTCATGGAGACTAGGGTTTTTCTTTGGGTTGTATGAGGTTCAGAGGGTTAGAGAGTGAATCAAGAAGGAAAGGGTCCCGGGGGTGGTCAGCCGTTCTCTCTATTGTCCAGGGGTCCTAGGGATATTTTTTTTTGTATATCTTTTGTGTTTTTAGGTCTATATTATATAGAGGAAGGGATTAGGGTTGGAATGTGGGGAATTTGGTTGGGTCTGAGATTTTGGGCCATGAAATTAGGCCAATTTGAAACAAGGGCAAATTTTATCTTTAAAAAATGGTCATCTTACTACTAATTAAATTTCTTTTATCAAAACGACCTAATTAACATTTCAACTAATTAAATAAACTAATTGATTAAGCTAATGTATATTTTTTGTGACTTTTATATATTAATCTATCAATTAAAGGGTAATTAATTTCTAAAAATGCGAATTAAACTTAAGATTACAAGAAATGCAAAAATGTGACAATTTTATGATTTTTCTATGATTTTAAAATATTAAACATGCATGAAATGCAACTAAAATAAAGAAAAGTTCCTAAAATTCATTAAAAGTTATTTTTTGATTATTTTTAGGTAATTTCCATGCGGGGCAAAAATTAGGGTGTTCACAGCTGCCCCTCTTTGTTCGAGAACATGAAGGGTTTTCGGGCAAAGATAAAGTGAGCAACCACGAGTAATTTTTGCCCGTTTGGTACTCCATTTGGAAGCATTTTGAAAAAGGTTTGACCGAACCTTGCTTCGGAGGTTGCCTACATATCCTTGGCTATAAAGGAATCAGGTCAGTGTAGTTCTGGAAGTTTTGGAGTGATGGAGTGATGAGTTCGAGAGTCGAGCGAGGTTCCGTCCGAGGCTCCGGTTCATGGTACTCCTATTACATCAAAATCCAAATGAAAAAGACTAACTAAGCCTATCAGCTACGAGTTACAAGATTCCTATCTACGGGTCTTCTGAAGCTTGATCTTAAGTCTTGGCTGCTTCTTTATACGGGACTCTGATCTGAATCTTGATGCTTGTTCGTTGTAGGTGTTGGTTAAATCTTCTTCAGCTTTTCGGATCAAGACAGGATATACAGAACAGATGACTTCAATCTCGTCCTGAATAGTCCACGTCTTTCCCGCTTCTGCACTTTGGGGTTCAACTCTTTTCTTTTTCTTCTTTTCTTTTATTCTGAATCGAGACGTCTTCTTTTGGTCGTCTCGAATCTATTGTCCCTAAAATGCAATCTGCACAAAATCAAAAAGCAAACGAACAAAATTTTCTGCCCCAGTTTTCACTAGGAAAAATTCGTGAGTTATTGTAAGGAAATCTATACTACTTTATTATTGAAAGCGGTGAAAAGCCGAGAACAGTGCACCCGGAGTTATTATAGACTAGGGAGTGGATACCCTATGCCCAAAGATAAAATCAACTAGGGTTTGGAGACCCTATGTTGGAAGAGAATTGACAGGTTATGCTGTCGTCAAGAAAAGATCACCGGGTTATGCCGGTGTCTGGAAATGAGATTCATCGGGTTATGCCGGCATCAACTAGGGAATGGACACCCTATGTTGGCATCGAGTTATGTCGGCATCAGCTTATGCTGCCATCAACTAGGGAGTGGAGTCCCTATGTTGGAAAATCATCAACTAGGGATTGGAGACCCTATGTTGGAAAATCATCAACTAGAGAGTGTATACCCTATGTCGGCATCAACTAGGGAGTGTATACCCTATGCTAGCATCAACTAGGGAGTGAAGACCCTATGTTGGAAATATCATCAACTAGGGAGTGTATACCATATGTTGGAAAATAAAATCAACTAGGGATTGTATACCCTATGTTGGCATCAACTAGGGAGTGTATACCCTATGTCGGCATCAACTAGGGAATGGAGACCCTATGTTGGAAATGAGACTAGGAAGTGGAGACCCTGTGTCTAAACGAACCAAGAAGGATTTTTGTTTTTTTATTTTTTTTCGATTTTTTTTCCGAACCAATCATTCTTTTAAACAAAATTCCCCAATGCTTATTTTCTGAGGACATAAATAAACTATTTTTTTTTCTCTTTTTTAAAAAAAAAAATTATCCTAGGAGGAAATTCATCAGACTAGGTTTTCTTAACTTAGGAGAAAGATTCATCAGACTAAGAGGTCTATCCTAGGAGAAAATTCATCAGACTAGGCCATTTTTTTTGTTATCTTAGGAGAAAAATCATCAGACTAAGATTGTTGTCCTAGGAGAAAGTTCATCAGACTAGGTTTCTATCTTAGGAGAAAGATTCATCGGACTAAGATTTCAATCCTAGGAGAAAATTCTTCAGACTAGGTCTTTTTTGTTATTTTAGGAGAAAAATCATCAGACTAGGTTTTCGATCCTAGGAGAAAATTCATCAGACTAGGTCCCTTTTTTGTTATCTTAGGAGAATGATTCATCGGACTAAGATTTCGATCCTAGGAGAAAATTCATCAGACTAGGTCTTTTATGTTTATCTTAGGAGAAAGATTCATCGGACTAAGATTTCGATCCTAGGAGAAAATTCATTAGGTCTCTTGTTTTTTGGTATCTTAGGAGAAAAATTCATCAGACTAAGATTTCTATCCTAGGAGAAAGTTCATCAGACTATGTCTTTTTTTGTTATCTTAGGAGAAAGATTCATCAGACTAAGATTTCTATCCTAAGAGAAAGTTCATCACACTAGGTCTTCTATCTTAGGAGAAAGATTCATCAGACTAAGATTTTGTTCCTAGGAGAAAATTCATCAGACTAGGTCCTTTCTTTTTTTGTTATCTTAGGAGAAAGATTCATCAGACTAAGATTTTGATCCTAGGAGAATGTTCATCAGACTAGGTCTCTTTTTGTTATCTTAGGAGAAAGATTCATCAGACTAAGATTTCTATCCTAGGAGAAAGTTCATCAGACTAGGTCTTCTATCTTAGGAGAAAGATTCATCAGACTAAGATTTCTATTGGAAGAAAATCCATCAGATTAGGACTTTTATCCTAGGAGGAAAAATATGAAAAGCAATGGCAAAATTTTATGCACACTAGCAAGACAAATAAAAGCAAAGGTTTGAGAAACTTCCTTTTGTCGGCTCTTTTCTTCAGTTCTTTTTTTTTTTGAACCACTTTCCTTGCATTGCTTTGTTCCTGTTTCAAACAAAGAAAATTTTGTCAGTTTTGAAAGTGGTGGTCGGTTTGTGGCCTTGAGTCCTGAGCAGCTTGGCTTTTGCTCAATCAACCTGAGTCGGTTTCAAGAGACCTTTTTTTTTTTTGCATCAACCCCAATTGTTTCACACCCCATACCATTTGTATTTGTGGCTCAGTCAGACTTATCCCAACAGGAGATATTTGCTTAGGCGACCTTTTCTGATATCTTGAATGGCTTCTTGCCTTTTGGAGCAATTTGACTGTCAGAGGGAATCACCAGTAATCTTTGTTTGCGCCAAGTAGGCTGACAAGAGTTTTTTTGGGGGGAAACCATTTTCATGAACCCTCGAGACATGTTGACTGTAACAACTGAATGTGCTAGCCAAATTTGCTTGGTGCAGCTAAAAAGCTGGTAGTAGATTTTGAAATCCTTTCTTGCTTGTTTTGACAAGGACTGACTCATAGTGAAGGACACAATGATGAAAAGGAACAAGTATTAACAAACAATGCCCCTGTCGGAAGGACAGAAGGAAGAGAGTGTTTTTTCTTTTCTTTTTTTTATTTTTTTTTATTTTGCAGTAACTAGCCTTAATGATCATGACATGCATTTTGGACTTCATGGCCGATCTATCAAACTGATCAAATCTTCTCTTTCACCATTCTTATGACCTTTGAAGTTGGGCTTGTTCGTGCTAATCCTTTGCATCAGCTCCATGACTCACTATCGACTAGTGGTGCCCCGAGGGGTTTTCACCAACAAGCCTCTCTCATTTATTCATCTCTGCTTACCGTCGCCTTACAGTGCCCGTGAAGGTCGTGATTGCACCTAACGGCGAGGTTAGGCAAGCCAACATATAAATCCCCAGGAGTTACT
>ML286846.1:0-43595 GCA_005239495.1 Nicotiana undulata | reverse complement strand
AATAAGAAGTTGGAGTATGATTGTCCTACTCGGTGGAACTCAACATATTTAATGTTGAAAACAACTATAGAATACAAAGAGGTGTTTAACAAGTTGAGTCTAACTGACAGAAATTATCACTCTTATCCAACTGAAGAGCAATGGAGTAATGCAGAAGATGTTTCTGGTAAGCTCAAACTTTTTTATCATATCTATGAACAATTTTCAGGAACTCAATATCCAACTTCAACGGTTGATCAAGTTTCATGTCCAACATTGTTTGATGAAGAGGACGAGCCGGATTCAATTGTTTAATACTATTTTGGATTGCCACATAGCTACTGTTTAATATTTACTGTTCTTGCTTTCATCTGCGTGTATACAAACTAGATACTGCAGTAATTACATGCCAAAGAGGTTTGGAGTTTTCTGTTATCTTGATGGGATTATGTGCAATCTTGGTTGTTGTGGCTGAAACCGAGTTCTTGGTTAAGTGTATTTATGCTCCTTATAGGAGCTTTTGGTTGTGTATTAATGCATACCACCATGTGTTTGCTATTATTTGCACCAGGTTAGTGTAAGAATTGGATCCCCTGTAACAGGCTATGGATCAGAAAGTAGAATCCGTGCTGCACGCCAACGCATACCCAATAGGATATGGACTGATGAAGACGGAGTTGAGCATTTTGAGGTGACTATTTTCTCTCTTATGATCCCTATCCTATTGATACTTTCACTTCCCGAGCTCAAGCTTGCAGATGTTGAATGTTTATTTAGTGTTATGGTGGTGGTGGTGGTAATTATGGCGCTACTGGTTATGGTGGTAGTGGCAATTATGGCAGCGGAGGTGGTGATGATGCTAATGTTGCTGGTAGTTATGGAGCCAATAATTATGGAAGCGGGGAAAGCAGCTTTGGCTTTGGGACAAGTGGCGGGAACAACTTTCCAAGTGGTGACAGCTATGCCAGTGAAAACCAGAACTTAGATGCTGCAGCTGCAGGCAGTGGTGACACTTATGGTACTGGCGATGCTGCGAGCAACAGTTTCGCTAGCAGCTTTGGCAGCAATGATCAATTTGGCAATGTTGATTCCAGTAACCAAGCTGAAACTGGTGATGTTAATAGCCCAGTTGATGCTGGTGTAGATTACAGAGATGACAATGAATCAAGTGGTTATGCCAACAGAAGAGCCTGAACGTTGCCTTATGCTGCCTAGTGCTATTGATAAAAGAGAAGAAATCGATGGAAGATGACCTCTCTTCCTTCTATTGCTTCGTAGTTTACCTCTTTCATAGACCACCTTTTTCTCACCCTAGCTCTATTCCTCTGTCTTCTGTTTTTGTCTTGGACTTGAGATTTTTGTTCCATGTTGCTTTTACTTAAAACTCAGTTTGGATGCTAAATTTGGCAGTATAAATCTAATTGACATCCCTCTTTCCCGTGGGGAAAATGAGAGGAAGTCACAACAGTAAATGTAGACTGGTTATTTTTATCTTCATTATGTAGCTTGTTGAATTATCGTTCTCCTTTAATCACTGGTTGCAATGAAATTCAGAATAATTATAGGAAGTGCTCAATATACAAAGTAGGTTGATCCTTTCTCCAAAGGTCTCTCTAATAACCAATCAAACGCTTGTTTTGAAGTTTAAAAAAACTGAGTTTGCAAACCCTATCAGAACCAGCCCATGGCTCTATATATACTGTTTTGAACTTCAGCTATACAAATATATAATACTAGTTCAGGTCAAGTTTCATAAATTAGTAGTGGATGCAATACTACTCCACATAAACTTACAAATTCAGATTTGCATGTACTAGCTAGATAATAGTGATATTTAGAATAGCCGCTATAAAAATAGTAGTAGCAGACAAAGTGTACATTTTTGTATCTACTAATATTAGTGAAAAGAAGTTACTACAAAATCTGGAAAAAAAACATCCCAAGTAGGGCAGGGCAGGGCGGGGCGGGGCGGGGCAGGGAAAAATTTGAAAAAATGCNGTAAAATTTCGAAAAAATGCTAAATAGGGCAGGGCGGGTCAAAATATTAGCAGATCAAGGCTTGCCCCGCCCCGCCCCGCCCTAACCTGCCCTGCCCCATTTTACACCCCTAACTTCAATACCATTCTTGGAGATCTTGTGGTCGAGGACAATTCCCTCCTCGACCATAAAATGACACTTCTCCCAATTAAGCACCAAGTTGGTCTCTTCACAACGTGCCAAAACCTTATCAAGATGAACCAAACACTATTCAAAAGAATCCCCCACAACAAGGAAATCAACCATGAAAACCTCGAGGAAGTCCTCCACCATGTCAATGAATATTTCCATCATACACCGATGAAACGTAGCCGGTGCATTACATAAACCAAACGGCATCCTCGAGAATGCGAATGTGCCATATGGACAAGTGAATGTGGTCTTCTCTTGGTATTTAGGTGCAATAAGAATCTGGTTATATCCGAAATACCCATCCAATAAGCAATAATAAGCTTGTGGCTAGCCTATTTAAAATTTGATCAAGAAATGGAAGCAAAAAATGGTCTTTCCGCGTCACTTTGTTGAGCTTCCTATAATCCATGCATGCTCTCCAACCAATGACAATTCTTGTGGGGATCAACTAATTTTTATCATTTCTGATCACAGCCATTCCCCCCTTCTTTGGGACACATTGTACCGATGAAGTCCATGAACTATCCGAAATGGGGTAGACAACCCCTGCATCCAACCACTTGATGATCTCTTTCTTGACTGCCTCTTGCATGGACTCATTCAACCTTCTTTGATGTTCCACTGAGGGTTCGGCATCCTCCTTAATATGATTTTGTGCATGCAAAGGGCGGGGCTTATACCGAGAATATCCGCCAATGTCCAACCTATTGCCTTCTTCCTCCTTTGGAGCACCGCAAGGGTGGAATCTACCTGCATGTTAGTTAAGCACGAGGAAGGAATAACAGGTAATTTGGAACAAGGGCCTAAGAACTCATACCTAATGTGTGAAGGCAAGGGCTTCAACTCCAATATGATTGAGGGCTTTGTTGGTGGAGTCTTTCAATTCTCAAAGTCCAAGGAATGTTTTCGGGGCCCATATGTATATGATCCCATTCCTTTCAAAGCATTAAAACATTCTACCAAGCCTTCCTTCTCATCCTCATCATGATTCAACAACACAACTTCCAATGGGTCTTCAACATTAATCACAACTGTTGAATCAAGTCACTGCATGGTTTTGAAGAATGGCAAATGTCAACACAGTTAAACCAGGTCCATTAGGGAAAACACAGACAAGCAGACTAGATGGCACGAGAAGAGTCCATGCGCCGAAGATAAACATCGTCTCTGAAGTAAAGGGGTTATCTCCTAAGAAAAAAAGTTGCAAATTGATAAGGAGATGGACTTCGTATTCAGGTAGGACAGAATCAAGATCAAGTAAGATCAAGGAAGTTGAGATAGACTCAAACTCTTCCACCAAGGAAGAGGTGCATCAGAATTGTACATCAACATCTCAACTACTGATTCGATATATTATCGAAGTATTCCTGCTAAAGAGTTGCGCACATACACATAAGTGAAACAAGAATTGAAAGCAAAATTACCAAAGCAATTTTGCAAGCAGTTCATGTGAAGAATCATTGTGCGACTCAAAAGCTACTTGAACCATCTCGAAGAACCAGTTCCATCTGTTATCTTTTGAGTCTAGTTGTTTGTAGTAGGTGATTACAAACTGTATCTTTCAGTTTTATCTAGAAGCAATTGTACTAGGTACACAGTATTCAAGTTAGAGTTAACTTGAAGTTTGTCGCAATTAACTAGAGGCTAGTTTGCCACAAAGGGATTATAGTTAGTCCTTAGGTTTAAGTAGGTCGTGGTTTTTTCACCTTTTGAGCCAGGTGTTTTTCACGTAAAATTATTGTGTTCTTTTATTTCTGCAATTACTTTTCCACAAACTGTAGAAGTTGGAACACCTAGAAGAACCCGGTTCTTCTATAGAGACTGCTCCCGAAAGTTGGACACCACACAAATCACCCCCCCTCTTGTGTGGTATTGACGTATAAAACATCAATTGGTATCATAGCAGGTTATCCTTGAAGAGACTAACACCTTGGGAAAAGATCAAAATGAGTGCACCACCTGGAAACTGGGAAGGACAATCAACTACAAGGCCAACACTTTTCAATGGCAAGTATTACTCCTGGTGGAAGAACAGGATGAAGGATCATTTGATTGGAGAAGACTATGAACTCTAGGACATAGTCACTGATGGTCCTTAAGCCACCATGAAGAAGTCTGCTGAAGGAGATGTGCCAAAGACTAGAGCTGTCTACACTGCTGAGGATTTGAAGAAGTGGGAGAAAAATGCTAAGGCCAAAAAGTGGCTAGTTTGTGGACTTGGTCCATACGAGTATAGTAGGATACAAAGCTACACCATTGCCAAAGACATTTGGGATACCTTGCAAGTAGCCCACGAAGGAACACCTCAAGTTGAAAGATCAAGAGGTACTCTACTATACTCCTAGTATGAAAACTTCACTATGAAAGAAGGAGAGAAAATCCAAGAGATTTACACGAGGTTCACAACACTGACAAATGAGCTCAAGTCTCTTGGAAGAATCATTCTTGAAGAGGACAGGGTGGAGAAGATCCTGACAAGGGTCTTACCAATTTCTTGGGAAAGCAAAATCACTGCTATTCAGGAATCCAAAAACATGGCAACCCTTAGGTTGGACGAACTAATTGAAAACCGCATTCCCTACAAACTTGGAAGGAAGACAATGAAAATGGATGCTCCTAAGAAGGAAAGAAGTCTAGATTGAGAAATACTGAAGGAGCAGATCTGGAGGAAGATGAGATGGCCATGATCACTAAGAATTCAGACACTTCTCTACAAGGAAAAAGGGCATCTCAAGAGGTGGAAACTACAACAAAGAAAAAGCTCCAGAAAGGCCAACCAATTAGGGATGCTACAAATGTGGAAAGACTGACCACCACATCAAGAACTATCCTCAGTGGGAAGTAGAATGGAAAAGGGAGAGATTCGAACGAAGGAACAAGAAGAAGGAACTGGTCCAACCTAAGTAAACCACAACAAAAGCTATGGTTGCTGCTTGGGGGGAAAGCTCAGATGAAGAATCAGAAGATGGTGAGAATAAAGAACAGGCACTCATGGCAATTGGTGAATCAGATGAGGAATCATATGAAGAACCAAAGGTAAGTATATCCCATCTCAAAAACAAGATAAAGTTCCTATCTAAAGAAAAACTCTCTGAGTTGCTACTTGATTTCATGGTTGATTCCGAAGAAACAAACAAAGAGAAAGAACAATTGTCTAAAGAGTGTGTAATGTTAAAAGCAAAGTGCAAGAACCTGGAAATCAGAGTAAGTGAATCTGAAAAGGAAAGCATTGCCTTGAAGAACCAGGTTCATCCACTTGAAACTAAGATCCTAGTGCTAAAATCTAAAAATTTAAAACTAAAACTAGGTACTAGCAAAAAGGTTGTTGATCATTCTCAAATCATGTTAGAAGAAAATGTGGGAAAACTAAAGGATAAGATATACACCAAGGATGAACAGATAAGGATACTAAAAGAAGAACTTGGTAAAGTGTCAAACATGAAATACATCAAACTTGCAAATGGAATAAATCCTCTGATGCCTTGACATTGCTTCAAGAAAATCATAGTAGCAACAGAAGAGGACTTTCCTTTGGGAGTCAAATTCCCAAATGGGATCCCAAAAGCAAGTATCTCACTCTTCCAGAGAATAGAATATGCACCCGATGTGGTAAGACTGGCCACTACAAAATTGAATGTACTGCAAAAGAGCAGGACAGTCGAAGAAAAGAAAGTTTTGTACGAAAGAAAAACTGGTTACCAAATTGGGCCAGAAAAATCTTGATTCATCCTTTCTCTCATGGAAAATGACCCAAACTAGTTTGGGTCCCTAAGACTAACCCTTGATTTCTTGTTTTAGGTTCAAGTGAGAGGAAGCAACCAAATTTGGTACTTAGACAACGACTTCTCAAAACATATGACAGGGAATAAGGAACAATTCCTTTCACTTGAAAACCTCAGAGGAGGAAATGTCTCCTTTGGAAATGGAAATAAAGGTGAAATTATTGGGGTTGGTAAGGTAGGTAAGGATGACACACGTTCCATTGATATTGTGTACTTGATAGATGGCTTGAAATATAGCCTGATCAGTGTGTCACAATTGTGTGATAGAGGTAACCTGGTTGCATTCACTTCCATAAAATGTTTTGTGATTAACTTGCTTACTGACAAGATTGTTTTGCAGGGAAAAAGAGTGCATAACATCTATGTCATAGACATGTCCACACTATTAGAAAATTGAAGTCACTTGCTTAAGTGTGCTGGACACTGATCCCCTCCTTTGGCACAATAGACTTGGTCATGCTAGTCTAAATCAGCTTAACAAATTAGTCTCCAAGGATTTAGAGGTAGGGCTTCCTAACATTAAGTTCAAGGAAGACAAAGTTTGTGAGGCATGTGCAAGGGGAAAGCATGTAAGATCCTCATTCAAAAGCAAGAAAATGGTCAGTACCACCAGGACGTTGGAACTGGTTCATATGGATCTATGTGGTCCTATGAGAACTCTGAGCAGAGGTGGTAAGAAATATGTTATGGTGCTAGTTGATGACTACTCAAGGTTCACTTGGACCTTGTTTCTGACATCTAAAGATGAAGCATTTGATATGTTTACTTCATTTGTTAAAAAAACTCAAAAACAGTTAGGAAATCAACTAGCATCCATAAGATCTGATCATGGTACTGAATTCTAAAATGCAAAGTTTGCTGAATTCTGTGATGAACATGGCATAAATCACAACTTCTCTGCCCCTAGAACCCCACAGCAAAATGGGGTTGTTGAAAGAAAGAACAGAACTCTTGAAGATATGGCTAGAGCCATGATTCTTTTTAGCAAACTACCCCATAGCTTCTGGGAAGAAGCAATAAACACTGCATGCTACATAATAAATAGATGCATGACCAGACCATTGGTAGAGAAAACTCCTTATGAATTACTTAAAGGGAGAAAGCCCAACATATCCACCTTAGGGTTTTTGGATGCAAGTGCTTTGTGCACAACAACGACAAAGACTCCCCAGGTAAATTTGATCCCAGAAGTGATGAGGGAGTATTCTTGGGATATTCATCACATAACAAAGCTTATAAAGTATATAATAAACGAACTATGTGTGTAGAAGAAAGTGTGCATGTTGTTTTTGATGAAACTAACTCTCTCTCTAAGAGACAGGAACCAGAATATGAGGAGCTTGGACTGGTCAGAAGCAGTGAACAAACTGGAGCAAATATGGAAGATGGAACAGGTGATGGACCAGGTCCAACTAACCCAAGCAACATGACAGGGGGAACTCAACAACAAACTACACTGGAACTTGTCCCTGATCCTGTTCCACAAAAAAAGACACCATGGGATTATCAAGTCCTGAACAATTAGTGCTAAAACTACACAGATATCAAAGTTCTCACCCCCTTGAGAACATCATAACATATTTGACATCTAGAATCAAAACTAGATCCTCCTTGAAAAATTTATGTGTGTTTGATGCCTTTCTATCTTTGATCGAACCAAAGAACATTGTTGAAGCCTTACAGGATGGTGACGGGGTAAATTCCATGCAAGAAGAGCTAAATCAAATTGAAAGAAGTCAAGTTTGGCACTTGGTACCCCGACCACTAGATAGATCAGTGATTGGCACAAAGTGGGTCTTCAGGAACAAACTCGATGAATATTGAATGGTTACAAGAAACAAGGCTAGACTGGTTGTCCAAGGATATAGTCAAGAAGAGGGGATTGACTATGATGAGACCTTTGCTCCTGTGGCAAGACTAGAGGCAATCAGGCTTCTTATAGCATTTGTTGCCCACATGGAATTCACTCTCCATTAAATGGATGTAAAAAGTGCTTTCCTCAATGGCTACCTAAAGGAAGAAGTATTTGTCAAACAAACTCTAGGATTTGAAAGCAAGGAGACACCTGACCTTGTGTATAAACTTGACAAGGCTTTGTTTGGACTCAAGCAAACACCAAGAGCATGGTATGAGCGGCTATCTAAATTCTTTCTAGAACATGACTACAAATGAGGTAAAATTGATAACACCTTGATCTAAAAAGAAAAAGGTAAGGATCTCCGTGTAGTGCAAATATATGTAGATGATATCATATTTGGGGCAACTTTTGAAAAATTGAGTAAGGAATTTTCCAAGCTTATGGGGAGTGAGTTTGAGATGAGTATGATGGGTGAGCTAAACTTCTTTTTAGGCTTGCAAATTAAGCAAAACTCAAACGGAACAATGATCCATCAACAAAAATATGTGAAAGAATTGCTCAAAAGATTTAAAATGGAAGACTCAAAGGAAATAGACACCCCCATTGCCATAGCTACAAAACTAGATATGGATGAACCTGGTTCATCCGTTGATCAAAAGTTGTACAGAGGGATGATTGGGTCTTTATTATATCTCACTGCTAGCATACCTGACATTGTGTTCAGTGTAGGGCCGTGTGCTAGATTTCAAGAAAATCCAAAGGAGTCCCATCTAACTGCAGTGAAGAGAATTTTGAGATATTTGAAAGGCACCACTGACTTATGCCTTTGGTATCCTAAAGGTAGTAATTTCGACCTTGCAGGATATGCTGATGCAGATTATGCAGGTTTCATGGTTGACAGGAAAAGTACTTCAGGCATGGCTCACTTTTTGAGCTCTTACCTTGTGTCTTGGGCCACCAAGAAACAAAACTCAGTAGCTTTGTCTACTGCTGAGGCTGAATATGTGGCTGCAGCCCCATGCTGTCGTGAAAATAAATTAGTATTTTTCAAAAATTCTCGGTAAGAAAGAAGGGGCAATTCTAGTTGCAGTAATGTTGATTATTTATTCGACGTTAAAGACATTCGGAATTTCATCTCTGATGAAACTTTTTTAGTTAGTGATAGGAATGGAGTTATGCTCAGTTGCTATGGATCAAGAAACAACTCATGGATTTTGGTATAGAGGTTGGATGTATTCCTATTTTATGTGACAATACTAGTGCAATTAGTATGACGAAGAACCCGGTTCATCATAAGAGAACCAAGCACATAGATGTCAGACACCATTTCCTAAGGGATAATTATGAAAAAGGAATGATCTCAATCGAATTATGTGCTACTGACAAACAAATTTCAGATATCTTTACTAAAGCACTAAGTAGGGAGCATTTTGATAGAAACAGGTTAGAATTAGGGATGATTAAGATCACCTAATTGAAAAACGAAAATGAAAAAATTTATAAAATGAAAAAAAAAACAAAATTGGCTAGAAACACTGAAATCGGTAACTAACCAGATTAATCATTGCTCAGTTTCATGTCTTTAATGCCATACTCTCTTGCCATGTGTTAATATGACTCTTTGGTTGCTAATGATGTTTTTCTATTTTTGTAAATTGAGGCCAAACTAGATACTCTAACACGTTGAACCTGGTTCATCGTGGCTGGTTCATCTGACTGACAAGGTACATGCTCATCACTATACACTTATTGAAATAATTATAGTCATACATGAGCAGGATTCTATCTATATTCGATTCATTTCAAATTATCAGTACTTATCCCAAAATGAACTCGTTCCAAAGAGTCCAATCGAAGCTTAATTAGCCTAGATTATAGGGAGTCATAACCGTCTAATCTACTGACACTCCTGCACCGATTTGACTCCCACTTGACCAAGAATTAAGCTTGTTGTGCATTTATTAACCACACTTTTAAATAGCCACCATTACCTCTCTAATTCATCATTCTCTATTCTTCAAATAGCATAATCGTCAAACCTAGTTCATCATTCCTATCAACCAAAGTGATCAAAATATTCTTCTCTCCAAAACTTCATAACCATGTCTTCCACACCACCCCCAGCCACATCCTCATCAACCATCCCTAAAAACAGTGTCGCTCTTGAAGACACTAGGTCAAATTCTCCATCAAAACACAACTCCTCCTCACAATCCAAAAACTCTACAGTTCCAGAACCAACTCCTTCACCCCAACCAGCTCCAGCCGTTACACCAAGCCCTACTCCAGACCCAAGAAAACGTCGAGTAAAAATGCTAGCCAGAAAAATAGTTGCATCTGGTTCTCTAGACAGGAAATTGAATGAAAAACTTTAGGCTAGCCAGGCTCTAGATTCTAAAAATTCAAGCGAGTCTTTCAAATCTACAAATGAGGAATAAGCAACAGGTTCATCTGATACTGAGAAAGCAACCCCTGAAATTAGGTCTGAACCTGAAATGGCTGAAAATAGGTTTGTTCTGATTGGGTTTGTAGTAGATGTAGAAATACCTGCTAGGAGAATGAAAGTTGGGAAAAAGACAGAAATTGAGAGAGAGTAAGAACGGAGTTCTGAAAGGGGAACTGGGAAGGAATGTGCCACACTGGAAATCTGTGGCCCCGCTCTTGTGATCGCTGAGGAGGGTGTCAAGGACTTAGGGGGAAGCAACTCTGGGGAAGCAACAGCAGGACTGGAAAGTCTACAACATGTAGTGGATGAACTTGGTTCATCTATTGAAGAGACTTTGGCTGACTTGATGAAAACGTTGGGGGAAACCTACAAACCTAATAAGAAGAGAACCCCCAAATCCAAGAAAGTTGATACTCCAGTACAAACCAAGAAGAGAAAGGCCTCTTCAACTGCTAATGCTCCTGCCCCTAAGCATCGTGCTACTAGAAGAACTGTCATGCAAAGTGAATAAGAGATGGAAAAAGCTCTGAGGGAGAGCAAAAAGAAGAAAGATGCCAAGAGAAAGGAAAAGGTTGGCGAGCCTATTAAGGCAGTTCAGATTGATGATGATGAGATGGACATGGTCTATCAATAGAAACAACCGGCTAAATTTGAAGTTGAGACACCCAAGCCCAAGAAGGCCAAGACTTCTTCAAAAAAGTCATCTTCTGTGTCTGCCAAACCTTCAACCATTGCCAAGCGAACCAGGTCTAAACCAAAAAAGGTTAAAATCAATGATGATGCTTAGTGGAGTGGAGAAGAAGCAGATGAATATTGTGGGGAAACTGATAAGCTAACAAACTTTGGGAAACGTAGTATTCTGAAAGGAATGCTTTTCAGGGATCTTGAGGAATCTGGGATGATCTTTCTTGTAGAGACCTTGGATGTGCGGGGTGGGAAGGACCTGGTACTTCATCTTGACGGCAGGCTGGCAAGAAATGAGCTTGTTGAATTCATGGCAAATGTAGAAGTCAAGGATGGAAGGGTTTCCACTAGGGTACATGGGGTTGAGATCTCTTTTGATGCCAAAGAATTGGGCGAGATACTTGGTATTCCCTCTGAGGGATATGATGACTACACCAGGAAGAGGTGGCCAAGCTTGAATGGACTCCCTACAGCTCTTAAAATCACAAGGTTCTTCAGTGAGAATGAGAAGGAGATGGAGCCTAGGGCGGTGTTCAAAAGTGAGATGAAGCCACAACACAAACTATTCTTTGAGTTTGTCATCAAGTGCTTACCGCCCAGGCAAGAGCGAAGGCATATTGCAAGTTACATGGATCTTACTCTCATGGAGTGTCTGTACCGTGATAGGCAGACTAATTGGCCATCCTTCATCATTCAACTACTGGACAGGGTTGTAAATAGCTCTAAGGCACATGATATACCGTATGGGTTTATCCTAACTGTTGTGCTTGCTTACTTCAAGGCTCTAGTGAAGAAGGCTGAAATGGAGACTGCTAAGGACCACTTTGGGAAGAACACGCGACTGACCTGCGACTACATTGTGAATATTCCTGAGGATGAACCTGGTTCATCTAGAAAAATGTCTGTCAGTAGCAAGGTCAGGATGATTGTGCATGAAGGTGAGGTCAAGGATGCTGAGATCATTCATTTAAAGACTCGCCTTATAGAGGTTGAAGCTGAGCAGGATGCTCTCAAAGCTGAATTATCTAAGGAAAAGGAGAAGAATGAGGGTGTAATGCAACATATGCTCTCCCTTCTTCAAGAAAAGAACCCGACCTCTACCTCTTCCCAGCCTTAGGTGTCCAGTGCCTCCAAAAACACCTCTATGACCCAATTTGGGATTGTTTTGTCTAAGTCTGTTCTTTTTTTTTGTTGCTCATGGTTGTGACTGTTTTATTTCTTTTTGTGTTTGTTGCCTGATCAATTATCCAATCAATGAATTTTGCTATTATGTTATTGACTTTTTCTTAGTTTCTTAAATAGCTTACATTTCTTGGTTCCTTTTGATGATTAATTCATGATTTGCACCTCCAGTTGCCTCAATGGCCATGAGTAATTATTAAAATTTTGGTAAGTTTATCATTTTGCAACTTTTAGATGATGCCCAAAGGGGGAAGATATGTGCTTTTCAAAGATTAGTGATGTTCATAACCTAATGAACCTGGTTTTCTCCATGATAAATGCTTAATGCTATGAACTATGTCTATGTTGGGTTGAAGTATTTACAGGTTTAAGCACAGAGTTTGTCATCATCAAAAAGGGGGAATTTGTTGAATCAAGTCACGGCACGGTTTTGAAGAATGACAAATTTCAACACAGTTGAACCAGGTCCATCAAGGAAAACACGGACAAGAAGACTAGATGGCACGAGAAGAGTCCATGCGTAGGAGATAAACATCATCTCTGAAGTAAATGGGTTATCTCCTAAGCGAAAAAGTTGCAAATTGATAAGGATATGGATTTCGTATTCAGGTAGGACATAACCAAGATAAAGAAAGATCAAGGAAGTTGAGATAGACTCAAACTCTTCCACCAAGGAAGAGTTGCATTAGAATTGTACATCAACATCTCAACTACTGATTTTATAAATTGTCGAAGTATTCCTGCTGAAGAGTTGCGCACATACACAGAAATGAAACAAGAATTGAAAGCAAAATTACCAAAGCAATTTTGCAAGCAATTCATGCGAAGAATCCTTGTGCGACTCAAAAGCTACTTGAACCAGCTCGAAGAACCAGTTCCATCTGTTATCTTTGGAGTCTAGTTGTTTGTAGTAGGTAATTATAAATTGTATCTTTCAGCTTTATCTAGAAGCAATTGTAATAGGTACACAATATTCAAGTTAGAGTTAACTTGAAGTTTGTCGCAATTAGCTAGAGGCTAGTTTGCCACAAAGGGATTAGAGTTAGTCCTTAGGTTTACAAAAGAGTTTATTTTGTAAATGTTGTTTGGCTCATTTTCATAGTGAAGAGTTTGGGAAAATCCTACTGGGAGGTAGGTCGTGGTTTTTTGCCTTTTGAGCCAGGTGTTTGCCACGTAAAATTGTTGTGTTCTTTTATTTCTGCATTTACTTTTCCACAAACTGTAGAAGTTCGAACACCTAGAAGAACCTGGTTCTTCTATAGAGATTGCTCTCGAAAATTGGACACCACACAAATCACCCTCCCCCCCTCTTATGTGGTATTGACGTATAAAACATCAACAACACTTGTGTCATCAACAATTACTTCGGTCACAAGATCCACGAACGAACACACGTCGTTGCTATTAGGCAGCCCCATCGACTTACAAACATGGAACACAACTTTCTCATCACTCACCGGGAAGGTGAGTTCCCCAGCTTCCACATCAACTATGGCCTTCCCTGTAGCTAAGAAAGGTCTCCCCAATATGATTGGCACCTCGTAGTCAACCTCACAATCAAGTATCACAAACTCTGCAGGAAGTATGAACTTGTCGACCCAAACTAGCACATCATCAATTATCCCCAATGGATGTGGGTCTTGGTTTCCCAATCTACAATGTCTTGAACACAGAATAGGGCATCAAGTTAATTCTTGCCCCCAAGTCACTTAAAGCATTGGCAAAATTGGCACTACCAATAGAGCATGGGATTGTAAGGGCATCAGGGTCTTCTAGATTTGGAACCATGAAATGCACAATGGCACTCACTTGATGTGTCATTTTGACTGTTTCACGGTTCATTAATCTCTTCTTTGTTACGAAGTCCTTCATGAACTTGGCATATACCGGCATTTGTTCTAAGGGTTCAACCAATGACACATTTATGAACGTTTCATCATATCAATGAATTTCTTGAATTTGTTCTCATTGTTTTTCTTTGCGGGCCTTTGAGGATATGGTGGACGAGGCATTGGAAAAAAAGCCTTGGCTTTGGGCACTAGCGGATCTGGTATGTCTATCACATGTTTCCTAGACGGGTTCACATCATCTTGTGTCTCATCCATATTTTAATCAATGTCTATCCTCACCTCCTCATTTGCTTGCACATCATTTTTTGGCTCATCATCATCTTGCACCAACACATCATCATCAGTCACATTCTTTCTTGAGTTTGAGGTACTAGCAACTCCACCTCTCACACTTCTTGTAGTCACCTCCATAGCATGCCCCGTATTGTTCCTAACCTTTGGGTTCACCACCGTATCACTTGGTAGTCCCCCTTAGGGAGAGTATTCAAATATTGAGAAATTTTGAAAAGTTGGACTTCCAAGTTGCGGATAGAAGTGTTGTGGGAGGCTAATTGGTCATCTGAGTTGGTATTTTTCTCCATAATTTGCTGGAACCTGTATTCTATCCGTCCCATCTCATTATTGGAAGAACTAGGATCTTGTGACGGATATGGAGGCGGGTTGTTGGATTGTTAATACATCGAGGGCCTTTGAAAGCCCGACCCCCGACCCCCGATTTCCTTGATTATTGTTATTCCAACTCCCTTGATTGTTATTGCCTCCCCAATTACTTTTGTAACGACCCAGCCGGTCGTTTGGCGTATCAGGGTCCCGTTTTCTTAAATGAAACCTTCCATAGCGGTAGAGGGTGGTCCGGGATTTGGGAATGATTTGGATGGTTTAGGAACACTTGGTTCCTTAAGGCTGGCCTATTTGACCAAGTTTGACTTCGATCAACATTTTGAGCAAACGACCTCGGAATCGAGTTCTGACAGCTCCAGTAGCTCCGTATGATGATTTCGGACTTCGGCGTATGTTCGGCTTGGGTTTCTGATGACCGGGGAGCGTTTCGGCGCCCGAAATGGAAATCATGATTTCCTTAAGTTTAGAATTTGGCCTGGAACGGGACTTCATTCTATCGGGGTCCGAATGGAATTCCGGGATCGGCAATAGTTCCGTATAGTCATTTGTAACTTGTCTTCAAAATTTGGGGTCATTCCGAGTAGTATAGACCCGTTCGGCGTAATGTAATGAATTCTAGAATTTCAAAGTTCTTAAGTTTTATTAATTTGGTTTAAGGGTTGAATTTTGAGTTCCGTTGTTGTTTTTCCTGTTTCGGAAGTTTGAGCGAGTCCGTATCATGAATACAGACTTGCCGGTGCTTTTGGACAGGGTCTCGGGGGGCTCGGGGGTGTTTTAGACCCCGGTAGCTAAGTTGGAAAAACCAGAAATTTTTCTGTCTGGTTTCCTTCTCTACGATCGCAGAGAAGTAATTATGCTAGGCCATCCAATGTTCTCTGCGATCGCAGACATCACTCCGCGATCGCATAAGGTCCCTTTCCCAACTCTCTGTGAACGCAGACTCACCCCTGCGATTGCACAAGTAACCTACCTACCCCCCCGCCCCCACTGCCTGTTCCTCTCAGTGGTCGCAGACCTCACTCCTGCAATCGCATAAGCCTACCTCCTTACCCTATGCAATCGCAGGCCCCATCTATGCGATCGCATAGTGCTTCCTGGGGGCCAGGGTCATTTGTTCTCCTCGATCGCAAGCCTGATGTCGCGATCACAGTGAAGGTTTTCCTGGGCAGTATTTAAATGTCCAATTTCAGGTTTCTTCTTCATTCCTCAACTCCCAACCTCCATTAGAGCTCGTCCAAGCTAGGGAAAGGGCTGCCCAAGTTCAAATTCATCAAGGTAAGTGATTTTTAGTCCGTTTTCNTTGGAAAAATAGTGAAACTTCATTTTTAGCCATAAATTCCTAAATGAATTATGTAATTACGATCCATGGGATTCGGGTAATTCATTCCTTCGATATTTTTCAAAATTCGAACGCGTGGGCCCGGGGTTGAAATTTCAAGAACCTTCAAGAATGCTATATTTTGGAATTTCTTGTTTATTCTTATTCCTGGATCATGAATTGATTCAATTATGCTATGTTTGGTTAGTTGTGAGCCGTCAAGAGTAGTTTCGTNTTCAAGAATGCTATATTTTGGAATTTCTTGTTAATTCTTATTCCTGGAGCATGAATTGATTCAATTATGCTATGTTTGGCTAGTTGTGAGCCGTCAAGAGTAGTTTCAGAATTTCGGGCGCATCTTTTGATCCGGTCCTTGGTCCGAGGAGTGCTTTTATCGAGGTGAGTCTCCTTTCTAACCTCGTAAGAGGGAAATTGTCCCTCTAGGTAACCTTGTTTGCTATGTGATCTTGTTTGGGGGCTACGTACGCACCGAGTGATGAGAGTCCGTACGTAGTGGCTATTACTGCTTCATCCGGGTAGTTAGGACACATCATGCTCATTGGTTTCCTCTGTTGTAGCATATATATGACTTGTATACTTGTGTGATTGGTATTGTCGTCTTTGAACGTGTGATACTTGGCTTGATTTAAGAGTGATAAGAGAGTCACGACAGAGTGATGATTTATTATATTATGGGAGTTGGTCGTACGCCACGGCAGAGTGATGATTGATTATATTATGGGATCGGGTTGTACGCCATGGCTGAGTGATGATTTATTATATTATGGGATCGGGCCATACACCACGACAGAGGGATGATTGGTTATATTATGGGATCGGGTCATACGCCACGGCGAGATTGAGACTACCAGGGTGGGATCGGGACGTATGCCACGGCGAGATTGACACTACCAGGGTGGGATTGGGCCGTACGCCACGGCGGATATCAACTTGTTGATTTGAGAGTTGCTATTTGATGCCATATATTGATGTACTTGATTATTTTGTTTTACTTGCCTACGGTTTTCTTTACATCCTGATTACTTTACGACTGTTGGACCTTAGTGAGTATCGAGTCGACCTCTCGTCACTACTTCTTCGAGATTAGACGGGATACTCACTGGGTACATATTTATATATATGTACTCATGCTGCACTTTCTTTCCTTTTCTGTACTAGACTGTACAGGTCCGGAGGCTGGTCCATCTGATTTTCAGGCCGGTGCCAGGTATTGATAGCGTGGTCATACTTCAGAGTGAGCTGCTTTCCTGACGACTTCCTAGCAGCGTCCGGGAGTTTCTTTGTTATGCTCTCTGTCTATTTCACTTAGACTGAGACCATGTATATGTTGTAGTCATTGTATATTCAGTATTCACCCGTGACACTTGTGACACTAGTTCCTGGCACACACGCGGTATATATTTTTTGGGGTTTTGGGATGTATATCTATGTGTATGTTTTACTTCGGCTTTGTATCTACTATGACTTTACCTTCACTCAAGGCTAGTATCATATTAGTTATTATAAACTGGTAACCAAAGTCTTGTTTGATCGAATGGGAAGGGTATCACTTAGTGAAAGTTATATCGGCTTGCCTAACCACGCTGTTGGGCGCCATCGCGACCTGAATTAGGATTTGAGTGCTGACAACGTGGTATCAGACCCTTAGGTTCACAAAGTCTCACGAGTCATGGGCAAACACAGTAGAGTCTTGCGGATCGGTACGGAGACGTCTGTACTTATCTTCAGGAGGCTACAGGGTGTTAAGAAACTCCTTTTGATCATATCTTATCGTGCAACCAATGATGTACTCAAACTTGTTCTTCTATTCTCTCACAGATGGTGAGGACGCGTGCTTCACATGTTCCTGATCCAGAAGAGGCTGCTACCCCCGCCGCTCGAGGCCGTGGTAGGGGCAGGGGTAGGGCTCCTGCTCGTAGTAGGGGGCGAGGGCCTCCCAGAGCGGTACCGGTTGCACCGATTGAGGATCCTTATGTTGAGGAGCAGGATGAGCTGCCTCTAGTAGCTCCACCACCCACTGATTTTATGATGGCGCCGGGCTTCCAGGAGGTCATGGGCCGTATGCTGAGGTTCATGGATACTATGTCACAGGCGGGTGTACTTCCTTCAGATCATGCTGCTTCTCAGGTAGGAGGGGGAGTTCAGACCCCTAACCCCCAGGCTACAGGACCAGCGGCAGCAGTACATCGTACTCCAGATATCCCACCGGTGATCGGTTCAACCTGGGGTGGCAGCACCGGAGCCCAGGCCAGTTGCAGAGATAGACCAGCAGAAGTTGCTGGGTAGGTGGACCCAGCTTCGCCCTCCGACCTTCGGGGGTGAGCGAGGAGAGGATGCACAGGATTTTATCGAGAGGTGCAGGGACAAATTACACAACATGAGGATATTAGAGTCACATAGGGTAGATTTCACGACATTTCAGCTTGAGGGCAGAGCTCGCCGCTGGTGGCAGTCATATGTTCTTAGTAGGCCAGCAGGGTCGCCACCGGTTACTTGGGAGCAGTTTATTCAGTTATTTTTTGACAGATACATTCCACCATCTGAGAGGGAGGAGCTTCGGGGTCAGTTTGAGAGGTTAGAGCAGGGGCATATGTCTGTGTCAGATTATGAGGCCAGGTTCTCAGAGTTTTCTCGCCATGCTCTCATGATATTGCCCACAGATGCTGAGAGGGTTCGACGGTTTGTGGCGGGCTTAAATCCGGATATAAGGACTTCCATGGCCAGAGAGGTAGAGATGGGTACCCCATATCATCTTGTAGTCGAGATAGCTCGACGTATCGAGGGTTACCGTGTGAGGGGCAGGGAGATGGGAGCAGGGTCAGCCAGGTCAGCAGGGCCAATAAGACAAGAGGGCCAGGTTTGTAGGCGACTGCAGAGGGGCTCCAGCTAGGGCCAGGGGTCAGTACGGAGGTGTCCAGTTCAACATGCCTTCCTATTCAGCACCTCCAGTACCTCCTAGGGTTTTTCCAGTCAGGCCCTAGTTTAGCGCCATGCCAGAGCGCTCCTGTCATCCTTCAGCCATCCAGAATGCACCCAGCAGTTATTCTAGCCATCAAAGATCCTCTAGTTCTTATCCCGGTGCTTTACCAGGGGATTCACACCGCTCTTCAGCTAGTCAGGGTTCCTCATCTTCAGGGCAGCAAGCAGTAGTGCCAGGGGGTTGCTTCGAGTGTGGGGATCTGGGTCACGCATGGAGGTTTTGTCCCAGGAATCGAGGCAAGGCCGTGCAGCAGAGCCAGCAGCCTATGATTACAACACCAGCACCACGACCACTTAGGGGTGGAGGTCAGATCGGCAGGGGCCGTCCTAGAGGGGGAGGCCAGTTAGGAAGCGGTCATTCAGCCCTAGCTCGTCCTGGGGGAGTTCAGTCATCGGGTGCTCGAGCCAGATTTTATGCTATTCTAGCCAGGGCAGACGCAGTGGCATCAGACGTTGTGATTACAGGTATTATTTTGGTCTGTGGTAGAGAGGCTTCAGTGCTATTTGATCCAGGGTCCACATACTCATATGTTTCAGCATTATTTTCCCATTCTCTGGATGTTAATTGCGAGTCTTTGGGTTCTCCCTTGTATGTATCCACTCCTGTGGGCGACTCTGTAATGGTAGACCGGGTCTACCAGTCTTGTATAATTACCTTCTGTGAGTTGGAGACCAGAGCCGACCTGTTGTTGCTGAATATGGTTGATTTCGAGGTCATCTTGGGCATGGATTGATTATCCCCTCATCATGCTGTTCTGTATTGCCATGCCAAGATAGTTACATTAGCCGTGCCTGAGTCGCCGAGGTTAGAGTTGAGGAGTTCTTCAGTTAGTGCCTTCGGCTGGGTCATTTCCTTCATGAAAGCTCGGCATATGGTCGAGAAAGGGTGTCTGTCTTACCTTGCTTATGTACGGGACACCACCGCCGAGTCTCCTACCCTTGATTAAGTGCTTGTCATTCGGGAGTTTCCAGATGTGTTTCCTTTAGATCTTCCAGGCATGCCTCCAGATCGAGATATAGATTTTTGCATTTATTTGGCACCAGATACTCAGCCTATTTCTATTCCTCCCTATCGTATGGCTCCTAAGGAGCTAAAGGAACTGAAGGAGCAACTTGAGGAGTTGTTGGCCAAGGGGTTTATTAGGCCGAGTGTGTCACCGTGGGGTGCTCCAGTCCTATTTGTGAAGAAGAAGGATGGGTCTATGCGGATGTGTATTGACTACTGCTAGTTGATTAAGGTGACCATCAAGAACAAGTATCCTCTGCCGCGCATTGATGATTTGTTTGATCAGCTACAGGGTGCTCGTGTGTTCTCTAAGATTGATCTGAGGTCGAGTTATCACCAGTTGAAGATTCGAGCTTCTGATTTGTTTGATCTGCATTTCGCACCAGATATGGCCACTAGGAGTTCTTAGTGATGTCCTTTGGATTGACTAATGCCCCAGCAACATTTATGGACTTGATTAATAGGGTGTTCAGGCCGTATATCGACTCCTTTGTTATTGTTTTCATTGATGATATATTTATCTACTCACGGAGCCTGGGAGAGCACGAGCAGCATTTGAGAGTTGTACTTTAGACCTTGCGAGAGCAGAAGCTATATGCTAAGTTCTCCAAGTGCGAGTTTTGGCTGGAGTCTGTGGCATTTCTGGGGCATGTGGTTTCAAGTGAGGGTATCAAGGTTGATCCGCAGAAGATTGAGGCAGTTCAGAGTTGGCCACGTCCTACTTCAGCTTCAGAGATCAGGAGTTTTCTAGGTTTAGCAGGTTATTACCGCCGATTCGTGGAGGGATTCTCTTCTATTGCCGCTCCACTGACTAGATTGACTCAAAGAAGGCTCTATTTTAGTGGTCTGATGATTGTGAGGCGAGCTTTCAGAAGCTTAAATCAGCATTGACTTCAGCACCAGTGTTATCATTGCCTTCTGAGTCTGGAGTGTATACAGTGTATTGCGACGCCTCGCGCGTCGCGTTGGGATGTGTGTTGATGCAGGATGGCAGGGTTATTGCTTATGCTTCGCGACAGCTGAAGGTTCATGAAAAGAATTACCCTGTGCACGATTTGGAGTTGGCGGCGATTGTTCATGCTTTGAAGATATGGCGGCATTATTTGTACGGTGTATCTTGTGAGGTCTATACTGACCACCGCAGCCTGCAGTACTTACTCAAGCAGAGGGACCTTAATTTGAGACAGCGGAGGTGGCTTGAGTTGTTGAAAGACTATGATCTCACTATTCTGTATCACCCGGGCAAGGCAAATGTAGTTGCGGATGCCTTGAGCAGGCGAGCAACTAGCATGGGTAGTTTTGCCTACATTGTAGCGGAGGAGAGACCTTTAGCCTTGGACATAAAGTCCTTGGCCAACCGTTTGGTAAGGTTGGGCCTTTCAGAGCCTTGTCGAGTTTTAGCTCACGTGGTAGCTCAGTCTTCATTATTGGGAGAGATTAAGGCTCGACAGTTTGACGATCCACGCCTAGTAGAGCTTAGGGATACAATGGTCCAAGGCAGGGCCAAGGAGGTTACTTTAGGTGAGGACGGTGTTCTGTGGCTCCAAGGGCGATTGTGTGTTCTTGATAGTGATGGCCTGAGGGAAAGGATTCTAGAAGAGGCGCACGGTTCTCGGTACTCTATTCACCCAGGAGCGACGAAGATGTATCGCGATTTGAGGCACCACTACTGGTGGAGGCGGATGAAGAAGGACATTGTTCAGTATGTGGTCAGTTGTCTTAATTGTCAGCAGGTTAAGTACGAGCATCAGCGACCAAGAGGCTTGTTTCAGCAGATGCCCATTCCTCAGTGGAAGTGGGAGCGTATCACTGTGGACTTCGTGGTTGGGTTGCCTCGGACTTTGCGGAGAGTTGATACGGTTTGGGTCATTGTGGATAGATTGACCAAATCAGCGCATTTTATTCCTGTGGCTACTACTTATACTATAGAGAGGCTAGCTCAGATTTACCTTCGTGAGATAGTCCGGTTGCATGGTGTGCCGGTATCTATCATTTCAGATCGGGGTCCTCATTTCACTTCGCATTTCTGGAGAGCTTTGCACAGCGAGATGGGTACTCAGATAGACCTCAGTTCAGCATTTTACCCTCAGACTGATGGCCAATCAGAGGGAGTGGTTCAGATTTTGGAGGATATGCTCAGGGCTTGCATAATTGATTTCGGGGGTCAGTGGGATCAGTTCTTGCCCTTAGCGGAGTTTGCATACAATAATAGTTATCTGCCCAGCATCGAGATGGCTCCTTTTAAGGCTTTATACGGTCGGCGGTGTCGTTCTCCGATCGGGTGGTTTGAGCCTGGCGAGGCCAAGCTATATAGTACAGATCTGGTGAGAGATGCCTTGGAAAAGGTGAAGATTATTCAGAAAAGAGCTACGCAGATCAGCGGGCATATGATGTAGCATTCATGGAGGGAGATAAGGTCATGTTGAAGGTTTCACCGATGAAGGGCATTATGAGATTTGGGAAGAAAGGCAAGGTCAGCCCCAGGTTTATAGGTCTTTTCGAGGTGCTGAAGCGGGTTGGAGAGGTTGCTTATGAGCTTGCTTTGCCTCCAGCCTTATCAGGAGTTCACCCAGTATTTCATGTATCTATGCTTCGGAGGTATCACACCGACTTCTCGCACGTGGTTGATTACAACTCTATTCAGTTAGATGAGAAGTTGGGCTACGAGGAGGAGCCAATTGCCATTATTGATAGGCAGGACCGCCCGTTGAGGTCTAAGACAGTTTCTGCGGTTAAGGTCCAATGGAGGGGCCAACCAGTTGAGGAGGCGACTTGGGAGTCCGAGCAGGACATGCGGAGTAGATATCCACAAATATTCAGCACTCCAGGTACGATTATAGTCCTGTTCGAGGACGAACGTTTGTTTAAGAAGGGCAGAATGTAACGACCCAGCTGGTCGTTTGGCGTATCGGGGTCCCATTTCCTTAAATGAAACCTTCCACAGCGGCTATTTGTGCTTTATGACTCGCGGGAGCGGGTGGGCCGGGATTTGGGAATGATTTGGATGGTTTAGGAACACTTGGTTCCTTAAGGCTGGCCTATTTGACCAAGTTTGACTTCGATCAACATTTTGAGCAAACGACCTCGAAATGGAGTTCTGACAGCTCCAGTAGCTCCGTATGATGATTTCAGACTTGGGCGTATGTTCGGCTCGGGTTTCTGATGACCCCAGAGCGTTTCGGCGCCCGAAATGGAAATCAGGATTCCTTAAGTTTAGAATTTGGCCTGGAACGAGACTTCATGCTATCGGTGTCCGAATGGAATTCCGGGACCGGCAATAGTTCCGTATAGTCATTTGTGACTTGTCTGCAAAATTTGGGGTCATTTCGAGTAGTATAGACCCGTTCGGCGTAATGTAATGAATTCTAGAATTTCAAAGTTCTTAAGTTTGATTAATTTTGTTTTAGGGTTGAATTTTGATTTCCGTTGTTGTCTTTCATGTTCCGGAAGTTCGAGCGAGTACGTATCATAAATACAGACTTGCCGGTGCTTTTGGACAGGGTCCCGGGGGGCTCGGGGGTGTTTTAGACCCCCGGGAGCTAAGTTGGAAAAACCAGAAATTTTTCTGTCTGGTTTCTTTCTCTGCGATCGCAGAATCAGGGATGCCATCGCAGAGAAGTAATTATGCTGGGCCATCAAAGACATCACTCCGTGATCGTATAAGGTCCCTTTCCCAACTCTCTGCCAACGCAGACTCACCCCTACGATCGCACATGTCACCTACCTACCCCCCACCCCCCATTGCCTGTTCCTCTCTACGGTCGCAGACCTCACTCCTACGATATCATAAGCCTACCTCCCTACCCTCTGCGATCCCAGGCCCCATCTATGCGATCGCATAGTGCTTTCTGGGGGCCAGGGTCATTTGTTCTCCGCGATCGTAGGCCTGATGCCGCGATCGCAATGAAGGTTTTCCTAGGCAGTATTTAAATGTCCAATTTCGGGTTTCTTCTTCATTCCTCAACTCCCAACCTCCATTAGAGCTCCTCCAAGCTAGGGAAAGGGCTGCCCAAGTTCAAATTCATCAAGGTAAGTGATTTCTAGTCCGTTTTCATGACTTTTTAACATCAAATTCAAATAAAATTCTCTTCCAATTATCTTAAAATTCATAGGAATTGATAGAAAGATGTGGGGTTTTGGGAAAATAGTGAAACTTCATTTTTAGCCATAAATTCCTAAATGAATTATGTAATTACGATCCTTGGGCTTCGGGTAATTCATTCCTTCGAGATTTTTCAAAATCCGAACGCGTGGGCCCGGGGTCGAAATTTCAAGAACCTTCAAGAATGCTATATTTTGGAATTTCTTGTTAATTCTTATTCCTGGAGCATGAATTGATTCAATTATGCTATGTTTGGCTAGTTGTGAGCCGTCAAGAGTAGTTTCTGAATTTCGGGCGCATCTTTTGATTCGGTCCTTGGTCCGAGGAGTGCTCTTATCGAGGTGAGTCTCCTTTCTAACCTCGTAAGAGGGAAATTGTCCCTCTAGGTAACCTTGTTTGCTATGTGATATTTTTTGGGGGCTACGTACGCACCGAGTGACGAANCACGGCAGAGTGATGATTGATTGTATTATGGGATCGGGTCGTACGCCACGGCGAGATTGAGACTACCAGGGTGGGATCGGGACGTACGCCACGGCGAGATTAAGACTACCAGGGTGGGATCGGGCCGTACGCCATGGCGGATATCAACTTGTTGATTTGAGAGTTGCTATTTGATGCCAGATATTGATGTACTTGATTATTTGTTTTGCTTGCCTACAATTTTCTTTACATCCTGCTTACTTTACGACTGTTGGACCTTAGTGAGTATTGAGTCGACCTCTCGTCACAACTTCTTCGAGATTAGACGGGATACTCACTAGGTACATATTTATATATATGTACTCATGCTACACTTTCTTTCTTTTTCTGTACTTGACTGTACAGGTCCGGAGGCTGGTCCATCTGATTTTCAGGCCGGCGCCAGGTATTGATAGCGTGGTCATACTTCACGGTGAGCTTTTTTCCTGACGACTTCCTAGCAGCGTCCGGGAGTTTCTTTGTTATGCTCTCTGTCTATTTCACTCAGACTGAGACCCTGTATATGTTGTAGTCATTGTATATTCAGTAGTCGCCCGTGACACTCGTGACACTAGTTCCTGGCACACAAGCGGTATATATTTTTTGGGGTTTTGGGATGCATATCTATGTGTATGTTTTATTTCGGCTTTGTATCTACTATGACTTTACCTTCACTCAAGTCTACTATCATATTAGTTGTTATAAACTAGTAACCATTGACTTGTTTGATCGAATGGGAAGGGTATCACTTAGTGAAAGTTATATCGGCTTGCCTAACCCCGCTGTTGGGCGCCATCACGACCTGAATTAGGATTTGGGTCGTGACAACTTGGATTGTTACCACCCCAATTGTTTTGGTTATTTCCTCCCCAATTTCCTCGATTTCCTTGATCACCCCAATTTTTGTTGTTGTTGTTCCCCCAATTGCTTTGACTGTTGTTGTTGCCACTATTCCAATTTCCTTGTTAACCTTGGTTTCCCCAATTTCCTTTGTTGCCTTGTGATCTCCACTGTTGTTGAGTTAGAGCATTACTCTGTTGACCTTTGTAATTATTGATGTATTGAACCTCTTCACTTTGATCATCTAGTTTTCCTAGACTTAGTCCCACTTTCTCAATTAGAAACTAAGTCATAAAGTCATGAATCAATGTTTGCAACCATTAATTTTAGTGTTCTAGCAAGAACTAGGTTAAATATCACTAACCCATTCACATTCAAGCCCTAAAATCATCCCCCCTCTAGAGTTGGGTCACAACCCTAGCTATGGGTTTAGCTACTCATGGAAATGACTGAAACAAGGATGAAATGAAGATAAAATCCATAATAATAATTTATGGAATGAAAATCTAATGTTAAGAAGTGAATCTCGTACAAAATTTCCCAAAATAGAATATTCATCCATCTCAGGTGCTCTTCCAAAACATAACACGCCCTAAAAATGAAATATGTTATATTTATACTAGCTGAAAATATCTAACAAAAATGCCCCTGCGCAGGTTGTACGCCCGCATAATTCTGAGTGCGGCCGCACTCTTGCTTTCCCGGCCGCACAATTTTGATGCGGACCGCATTTTTCTCTTTTGGATCTGAGTTGAGCTGAATATTCTAGGATCGCATAATTCCAAGTGCGGTCGCGCTCCAGATTATGCAGCCGCATAAAAGTGATACGGTCCACACTTGCTTGAGTTTTGCTTGAAATCAACTGTCTGATTCTTCATCTTTCAGATCACATGATTTCGATAGAAGCCGCACAAGAGACTTTCGCAATCGCATAATTATGGTGCGCTCCACACTTCTTTCTTTTGCTCAAGTTGTTAGCTCGCTGAATCTCAATCATCGCGGTTTGTGTAATTTCAATTATGGTCGCACAGGGATTTTCGCGGCCGCACATTTCTTGTGTGGTCCGCGCTCATCATATAGCCTGAAATTGCAACCTCTATGAATCTCCCTTGTGCGGACCGCATACTTTTGATCGCGGTCGGGAAGTATCTTTTGCGGCCACACAATATTTATGTTGTCCGCACTTAAGAACTCTTTGCCCAATCTTGGTTTTTGTTCAACTTTTGACTCCTTTGTGAGATGATTTTGATTCATTTGGCTCATTTTGAACAATTCCTGCAAGCAATCATATTTCCTTAGTTTCCAGGAATACCTTCAAGCATTTTTGGCCTAAAACACAAGTAAAAGAGAGCAAATAATAGGTTAAAATAGCTACTTATCATGTACTCATTCCCTTTCCTGCATATGTTTTCTGTGTGCAGATCCAGGTACGAGCTATCATCCTCGGGTTTAGTGCGTGGTTGCTGCTTGAGGAGACTTCAAGGTACTTCTGCTCGCGTCTGCAGACCTCAGAGTCCCCTTCTATTCCCTAGTGTATAAAGTTTTCCCTTGTTTTCTTCAGACATTTTGTATAGAGCAATATATACTTTTTAGAAGCTTGTGTTTGGCGATATTCCGGGTTTTGGGAATGATGACCTTGTTTATGCCGAGTGGGACTATCCTTTCTTATTACATTATAATGTTTGGATTTTACCTTTATGTTTCTTTTTATTTTCCGCAATAATAGGCTTACATAGTCTTAGAGACTAGGTGCAGTCACGACACCTTCCGGAGGGGTGAAAATAGGTCGTGACACCCTGCAACTAATTAGTGTGGATATTGGCCAGCTTGTGAAGTGAAAAGAGGAATTCCAATAATTCGACCAAAATATTATTAATGATGCCAAGGTTGACGAAGTATGCAAAATGAGGATGTCAAACGTAAAGCGATTCTAGAGTTGGAGTGTATTGAACTTCACTATAAATACTTTTCAACATTATGGTTGGTTGGTGACACAAGAATTGATCCATTCTAGCATATGGAGGAGTTAATGAATGAGGAATAAAGTGCATATACATTCTGAAATTTGCGATGCCAAGGACACAAAATGACATCTCTCACTTAAAGGCCATGAACTCTAAGATGCGATATATATTGCTTGGTTCTATCACGACCCAAATCCTAAATCAGGTCGCGATGGTGCCCGACACCGAAGTTCAGGCAAGCCAACATCGATATACTAGTGTGTTTCATTTAATTTACCTAGAGCATTTTCGTCAATCACTAAATTCAAATTTAAGACATTAAGTAAAACGGACAACTTAGGCCATTTTAAACAGAAATAACCATAAAAGTCATAATTTATATTTACAACCCAAAAATATAATGTCTACTATGTGTGTGCCAGGAACTAGTGTCACAAGTTTACAGGCATCTAGTAGAATGTGAATCCAAAAGAATACAAGTCTGCCCTACTGTCTGAGGAAAATATAGATAGATATAAACAAAAGAAAGAAAACTCCAAGGTGCTGCTGGAGGCGTCAAGGAAAGCAGCTCACCGAGAAGTCCAAACCTAGTACAAGTTAAGGACGAGCTCCGGAATGATACCCAGATGCACCTGCCTCAGGACCTGTACATTTAAGTACAGAAGCGTAGCATGAGTACATAAATATTTTGTACCCAGTGGGTATCACGTCTAATCTCGAAGAAGTAGTGACGAGAAGTCGACGTGATACTTACTAGGGTCAAAATAATATAGTTTAAATATAAGGCTAAGCAGGAGTAGCAGTCATGAATAATAATGAAGACATGAGCATGAAATAACATTTACAACTACCTTTACGTGTCAAGTTCTCTATCATATAAATTACCTAATTTTCCTTTATTCCATGATATTCAACAGACACACATTCACATAACACCCAAATAATTTTTACCGATACGACGCGAAAATAAATGTGCACTGCCGAAGGGTCGAACGGCTCGAACCATACATGCATCTCTTACACCGCTCGCAAATCGAACATGCGACGCGGTTGACATAATAGTAGGGATACCCCGCTCGTGAATCATACGTGTGATGCGGGTACCCGTATATATACACATAATTAACAAGATATCAGGAATTCAGTAGAGGATATACTTACAGGAAAAGGATTCAATAATAATAATTTCAGAATCTAACCTCCTATATATTCATTTAATAGTTCAAGGATATTAGGTAGTCTAAATTAACATCTAAGATTGTAGATACGGCACATAAAGCATGCTTGTGAATCCTAAAACTACCCGACATAACATAATAGTAGTTACGCACGGACTCTCGTCACTTCGGGCGTGCGTAGCCCCCGCAATTAAAGACATGCAATCATTTATATTTACCTATGAGGACAATTCTCTCTTACAAGATTAGAAAGGAGACTCACCTCGTGTCAAGTCTACCTTCCGGATCAAGAACGCGCCCGAAACTCCAAATTCGTCTCCCAATGACTAAAAACTAATCAAATATTCCATAAATAAATCAATCTATACTCAAAAGTATGAAATTCCTCTACTTAAATTATTGTTTCAACCTAAATTGAAAAATCCCAAAATACACCCCTGGGCCCACATGCTCGGATTCTGGAAATTTTCGAAGGAAACACTCACCCATAGCCGAAGGATCAACATTATATAGTTTTCGTATGATTCATAGCTAATTATTTGGTAATTCTCTCATATTCATAAAAACCTAGGTTTTTACTCTAACCCATGATTTCTACTAATTAAGATGTTAATCTACCTAAGAATTCAAATATTAAACTAAGTTTAGGGTAGGAATTACTTACCTTGCAGTAGCTAGGTCGTTTGTCTCTTTTGTATGCTCTAAAATCGCCCAAGGATGAAGTGAAATGATCAAAAATGTGAATTCCCGTATTTTAAAACACCTTCACTGCCTACAGGTTTTTAGCACCTGTGGATCGAAGACCGCACCTGCGGAGGAGGGGAAGGGGGGCCTGGAATCGTATCTGCGGAGCGGAGACCGCACATGCGGCTCCGCTTCTGCGAAAAAGAATCGTACCTGCAAAAATATGCAACCCCACCTGGGGGTCGCACCTACGAGGTTGGGATCGCAGAAGCGGTCTCGCACTTACGGCTAGCCCTCCGCAGGTGCGGTCGCACCAGATCTAGTGCACCAATAGTCATGTTATGCTGGTTCTTGCCTCGCTCGATGCCCGAATGGAATCTGGGACCACCCGAGACCCCGTCAAAATATACTAACAAGTCCTAAATCATTATACGGACTCGGTCAAGCCCTCAAAACGTCCAAAACAACGCTAAATCTAAAAATCACACCCCAAAACCTATTGGATCAAAATTAAAAACTTTAAGTTCTTAAACTCGCTTTCAATACGCCGAACCTGCCTATTCTACTCGGAATGACACCAAAATTTGGCAAGCAAGTGATAAATGACATGACGGAACTATTCTCGATCTCGGAATTCCGTTTGGACCTAGATAACACAAAAAGACGTTCCAAACATCAATTTGAACTTAAGGAAACTCGTATTTCACTATTTGGCACTGAAACGCTCCCGGGACATCCAAACCCGTTCCGAACATACGCCCAAGTCCGAAATCATCATACGAACCTACCAGAACCTTCAAATCTCGATTCCGAGGCCGTTTACTAAAAATGTTGACCGAAGTCAAACTTGTCATAAATTAGTAAAAGAAACTACGGGAAGTCTCATTTAGGGGCACGGAGTCCTAGAACGCAAAACGACTAGTCGGGTCGTTACATGTTCCTTTATTTTCACACCACTGCCCTAGGAATGTGATAGAAATATTGGTGAAAAATTGGGGTGCAATTCATATCCTCAAAGTGGAAGAAAAAGTGGTAAAAGTGTTGGCGTCGTGCCGCAATATTAAATCAAGCGCTTGTTGGAAGGCAACCCAATTATGGTTTTTTTTTAAACTTTTGTTTAATTTTTTTTATTGTTTTATCTTTGTAGTATTTTTTTTGTGTTTTTGTAGGAGTAGGACCATGTAGTCAAATCTAACAGGAAGTATGCATTAGAGAGAAAGTGGTTGGAACAAAGTGTGACATGTCTGCACAAAGGACCATCCTTGGGAGAAGTCTGAGTATCCTGTGAGCTGCTAAATACTTTTGCCTTCGGCCTACCAGGAGTCTCTTTTACCCTCTTATTATTTACAGTATGCATTAATGATATTGCATAATTTTAAGTGTGGGGTGAGGATATTGTATGGATGTTTTCTGTTCTATCCTAGCTAATTCCAGTATTCTTTCTTAGTGTAGTGATTGAAAAAAATATTAAAACAATGAAAATTAGAAAAAAAATAGAAAAGTTTTTTGACTTTTCCTGATGATGGATCATTTGGGCTGATTTCTTTAGGGAATAAGGTCCAATAAAAAAATTCAAAAACGTGTCTTTATTTTTCTTTAGGTAGTAATAATCCCCAGTGGTTTTTCTTTGTACCTCTGTTCTTTTGTATGGGATGTAGTTTAAACCGGGTAGTAGTTTTATTTTTAGAATATGTTAGGAATTTAGGAAATAAAAGGAGGAAGAATGATGTAATTCTTAGGCGCCCTTGACTTGTTTGATAGTAGTAGATTTAGGCTTTGACATATGTAGTATCTTCCCTATGTGTTTGAAGTTGAGCATGATGCCTTTATATATTGGATAGCATGCCGTGTGACGCCTACGTCTTTTTTACTTGACTATTGTTTACTTTGTGCTTAATGCTTAATATCTTGTGGCTCTGTGAATACTTGTAATGTTTGGAAGTCGAAATGAGACCGTCCTTAGTGAGTCACGTGCCATGTGTGAAGTGAGATTTTTTGCAGTCCATGTTATTGTGATTGAGTCTAGAATTTTCTCGATATCTGAGTCGAAGCGAAATTTTAGGTGATGCTCGGTTTGAAAAATAATTTTAGGCTTTGTTTGTTCTTTTTGAGTTTAATGTTTATCAACTATCCCTAGTGAACCCTTTTTAGCCTATATACTTTTAAATTGGAACCCATATTACGAGTCGATACCCTTTTGTTCTTAATTGACATTTTGATCATGTTATCTGAAAGTACATTAATTGTGAAATGAACTCTAGAAGAAGTAAGGACTATGTGTAGGGTGATTTTTATGTGTAACCAATTAAAGAAAGAAATGTGCACGTATTTTGTAAAATAATACACCACTAACGGAAATTTAAAAAAAATCTTTTTAAAAAAAGAAGAAGAAAAAATATAGGCGAGAAATTGTTGTCGTGTTCTTGCTAATGGGGTATAAAGTAAAGTAGTGCTTAAAGAAAGAGGGAATAATTTTGGGGACTGATCCTGTTTGTGAAATTTAAGTTGGATTGAAGAATTTGTGTTTAATGTTTTTATATTAACTGCTTAGGGGAGAACATATATATATATATATATATATATATATGTATTCTACCAGTCCTTTAGCCCACGTACAACTACGATAAACTCCTAATTGATTTTAGACCGAGTGAGCCTACAAACATATTTAAATTACCAAGCCTATGATACCTTTTGCATGCATGTGACGTCTTTGTGTGTAAGAGAGAGAGAGAGAGAGAGAGAATTTCTTAGATAGATGTGAGTACTTAAATTATATTTGATCATGAGATATGAATGTGTGGATTCAACTTACTCTCTTATTCTTGTTATGAGGGCACATGTTTTCACGAGGGATAGGTAACTTTAATAGACTTCTATATGATGTTGGATATTCGGGGCATGAGTACATTGTGATATTGAGTCGATTTTTGAGGCTAGGATTGTTATGAGCATGTTTTCTTTGTTGTGAATATTTTTGAAGAATTGCATAAGTAAAGGAAAGTGTAAGTGATTGCATATGCTACACTTTAATTAGTCTCCCCTTGTTGATATGTACGTTGGTGGGGTGTAGTTGTTAGTTCCATTGCTCGAGGGCGAGCAAGAGTTTAAGTGTGAGGTGTTGATATTCGGCTTAAAGTATGTATATCTATATGCATATTGTCTTGCATTTTACTCATGTTTCATAAATTTCGGATATGTAATGTAATAATTTGTGAATATTTTTATGTGTAGGAGCCATTTGTTGTGATGACCCAAGGGGTCATTTTATGAATTAGACTTCGTTCTAGACTTATTAGCCATAAAAAAAATTAATTTTAACTATCTTGATTTTCGTGCGCAGTCCGAGCGTGAAATCGGAAAGCTTTTATGTGAAAATATAAGAAATAATAATTTTTAGAATTAAAATTTTGGTTTTAGTTTACTTGAGTAAACGGACTCAGATCTATATTTTGACGATCCCGGAAGGTCCTCAGTAAAATATGGGACTTGGGCGTATGCCCGAAATGGAATTCCGAGATCCCAGGCCTTAGAAATTAATTTTGGAAAGAAATTGTTTTGCTGAACTATTAATGAAATAAAGAAAAGAATTAATGTTTGAAACCACTGGTATCGGGTCCGTATTTTGGTTTCGAAATCCGGTACAGATTTCTTATAGTATTTTCATACTATCTATGAAATTTGGTGAGAATCAGAGTTTATTTGACGTGATTCGGACGTCCGGTTGAGAAATAGTGAAAGTTAAGTGTTCTTGAGAAAAATGATGAGTTTTGAGGTTAAAATTCATAATTTTACATATTAATTTCATGATTTGATCGCACGAGAAAGTCTGTATGATGCTTTTAAACTTGCGTGCATATTTATTTTAGAGCCTCGAGGGCTCGAGTGAGTTTCAAATAGGTTTGGGTTGTGTTGCGCTCGTTCTTTCTTATGCTTCGACGTCGTTTCTTCAAGCATAAATGATATCATATTGGACAAATGAGCCCCGATTTCTGTTTTAAATGAAGTATTAGATCCGTATCGTAATTACGGGCCCGTAGCAAAAAGAATCATCAAATTTGAACATTGTATGAGGGTTTTATGGGCATTTTACTAAGGTTGCCAGATATTTCAAGTTAATTACGCAATTGCCCCTGACGGCGTATTAAGAATCTGCACTAATTGCAAATATTAAAACATACATATCTCCTTCATTATAAGGCCAAATTGAGTGATTCAAAAGCCTACCTTGACTAGAATTTCACAAGAAAGCCATTGGACACAAAATAATCGAGTTTAGGGATCGTTTGGCACTAGAAACGAGGTATAATAGCTGGTAGAAAAATAAATACAAAACAGGTAGACTTCTTCTTCTTCAAATTTTCGAACCTCACAGCCCTAGGAACGAATTTCTTTACCGAATATCATCCCCAAGTCATAGGTAATCAATTCTATACTTTACTCCTTCAATTACTCATTGTTATTCATCACTTTTGAATCAAAAACTAAGAATTTTCATGGAAAAAAATTGAGGGTTTGGGTAGAATTAGGGAATTTTATAAAAATCGAATCCTTACATCGAATTGAGGTCGGATTTCGAAATTGATTGTATATTTGGGTTCGTGGGCGAATGGGTAAACGTAATTTGGTCTGAACCCCGAGTTTAGATCAAGCGGGCCCGGGGTCGGGCTTTCACTTTTTTTGAGAAAACTTAGAAAAAATTATATTTTTCAATAAAGTTAGTTTCTGTGGAATTAGTTAATGATATTAAGTTAATTATGATTAGATTCGGGCAAGTTAAAGGTGAATTCAAAAGGAAAAGCAATATTTGAGCAGTGAGTGGCCTGCAAAATTGAGGTAAGTGTTTGGTCTAACTTTGGCTTGAGGGAATAAGACTCCCCACTTGTTTGCTATGTGAAATGCATGGGCGTGGTGTATAGGTCTGGTGACGAGTATCTATGCACCACCCAAATTGTTGTTATACATGATCCCCTTTCTCGTTCCCTACTTATTCGATCATTGTTTTAACTGTTACATGTTCATTATTGTTTCTATGACTAATTGACCTTGTTGAATTGTTGTGACTATTTGGCAAGAGTATTTGTTGTTTGAGCTGGTTTCCTTATGATATAAACATGGTTGAGAGGTTGACATTGTTTTTATGAAATAAATACATATATTTTGATATTCCTGTTGGTTTCATGGTTGAGAGGTTAATGATGAAGTCATGAAAAAAAATGCAGTTTATTATTTATAATTGTTGAGGTTCGTGTGGTTATTGGGTTTCATGGAATTATTTCCAATTGTGGTTGCAAGTGTGTTAAAAATGTTGGTCGTTCTCTTGAGTTTATTATAGTATATAAATACTGAGCTGGACTGACATCGTTACAGTGTTTACTTATATTCTGGTTGGTTTTATTGTGAAATGATATTGGTTAAAGATTACGAGCTATATGATTTTCTATTGAAATTGTGGAAATAATAGTATTGTGATAGGCTTGGCCTGAATCTTGAAAGTTGAAATAAATAAATAAATATTTATGACTGTGATAAGGGTGGACAGGAGAAATAAATAAATATGACTGTGATAAGGGTGGACAGGAGAAAATAAATATATATATGACTGCGATAAGGGTGAACAGGAAAAATATAAATATATGACAGTGATAAGGGAGGATATTTACATTTATATTTTACTGATTTTTTTTAAGAAAAAGAGAATCAAAGCTCTGAAAATCTAAATGACTATTTTTACTGTTTTGTTTTTAGGAAGACAAAGATTTGAAACTTTTTATTTTATATTACTATTTTGATATTTTGGTGCTACTTTTATTCAAAGATAAAGCTTGAAAAATTTGGAAATTTTGAGGATTTTGTTATAGCTGAGGCCTGAAAGAGGCGGTAGTGTTATTTTATTATTCCAGCAGTATTTGAATTGATGAGTTTAGATTTCCTTCCTGTTTTACAATTATTTTCTAAGATATATTTTCTTGTTCGTGTAGAACTGTTTTATGGTGTTATCGTATATATATTAATATCACAGGTTTATTGTTAAAATCCCCGCCTTAGCCTCGTCATTACTTCGCCGATGTTAGGCTCGACACTTACTCAATACATGGGGTCGGTTGTACTGATACTACACTCTGTGCTCTTTTGCACAGATCCAGGTACTAGTCAGCACTAGAGAACCTCAGACGACCACCGATTCATTTGGAGACACGAGGTACATCTGCCGGCGTTTGCAGATTCCGAGAGTCTTCTCCTATTTTACAGACACTGTTTTATATTATTCAGAACAGTTACACTATTTATTTCAGCCATTATTTGTAGTATTCCTTAGAAGTTCGTGGATTGTGACACCAGACCCTAGGGTAGTCTTATAGTGGTTTACATAATCAGTTCGTGGTTCATTTTTATTCAATTATTTATTATTTTATATTTTTAAATCATTTAAATTAAGTTTACTTTAAATTTATTGATTGATGCTTAAGAAAATAATCAAAGGAAATTAGCTACTCCAATTCTAACATTGGCCTGCCTAGCAAGTGTGGTGTCAGGCGCCATCACGATCCCTTAGATTGGGAATTTGGGTTGTGACAAGTTGTTATCAGAGCACTAGGTTGCTTAGGTCTCACAATTCACGAACAAACTTGGTAGAGTCTGAAGGATTGGTACGGAAACGTCTGTACTTATCTCTCAGAGGCTATGAAGTTAGGAACAATTTCACTTCTATTCTACTCCATCGTGCGAATTTATTCTACCATTGATTATTGAAATTGTCTATTCTTGTCCTCTCAAAAATCTTGACAACACGAAAAGCATTTACAACCGAACAAGAGATGAAGCCCCAATGACAGCTACAATTAGGGGAAGAGACAGAAGTAGAGCACCGACTAAAGCTCGAACATCATCACCTATTGTACAATCTCAAATAGATCTAGACGCGGAGGTTCTAGCTCAGTCGGTACATGTTGAACTAGCCCATACCCTAGAGGGATTTATAGTTACTTCAGTACTGCATAACAAGGGAATAGTTGAAAGTAACGGAGTTGATGTATATGTGCTGTGAAGTTTAACATTTTGGATTATCAGGCATTGTGACCTAGGACTTCGTGCAAAGTAGGGAAGTCAATTGTCAAGGAATAGATTGCGGGGTCATGTGTTATATCATTTTTGGCTTGGAATGTATAAGGCCGGAGATGTTGCAAGAGATAAAGCTGGGAATTGCGGTATGCCAGTCTCCTTAATAACCCTATACCTCAGTACCAAAGGTGTTATTCGAACAACTTTAAATCTACAGAAGGTCTACTCAGCATGGAAGTCACAGTTGCGTATTTTGGGGTGCTCCAGAGGGAGTACAGTGGTTGACGAGGTTCTAGACTATATGGTTCGTGCCAAGAATTATCTGTGTAGAGCTTTACTTTTGTGATCAATGTGTGTCAATAGAGATGAGAGTTACCCCAAAAGAATAATGAAAGATATGAATAAATGAGGTAGCTCAGCAGTGTTGAGTCAACACAGTAAAAGAAGAAATTGGCTGCCGGTGTTTGTGGCAAGCGTATGAAGAGGACGACCAGCCAATGTAACATCAATTACTTGACTCAGTTCTCATAAATGCTTTTGAAAGAGTTTGTTTCTTAGACTCTCCATAATACGTGGCGCATAAGGTTTGAACGGTTGTGTCATGTCATATGACAGTGTCAGAATATGCCATCAGGTTCGATAAGTTAGCCCATCATACTCCTACTTCGATTCATCTAGCCATAGATCGAGTCCTCGGACTCATTAAAGGACTCAAATATGATTGTAAAAGTTTTGACGACTCAGGGCAGGTTGATACTTCATTTCGGCTAGCGATAGAAATGTCCAAAACTTGGGAGAGTCGTATTTCATCTGAACACTCAGGCTACGTGCCCCATTGAAGTTATGATTCAATTTACATGAACAACTAGAGAAAAAAGGGTAAGAATGTCGAAGGTGGAGGTCAGATTCCTAGAGGTGGAGACCCAGCCAATTGATATATTTTCTATGGTATGGCTGAGGTCGTTATATCAAATGGAGCCATTACCAGAACAATCTCTAGTTATTATAAAGTGATAATTGCCTGAACTTTAATCGGTTCTGCGTATCTAATAAAATTCTTCAAATATGCTCCACTCTCGAGTGAGCTTCGTAACTCAAAAAAACAATCTACTTATGGGAATACTTGTATTGAGAAATTCTATGGAGATTACTGTGTTTATCATCACGTGTTGTAATTTTGTTTAATGAAAAATATTTAAAGGAAGAAAAGGGAAGGTTTCGAGTGGCACGATGCGCATGTTGCTTGTGATTCAGAGTCGAGGACGAGATCCTCGCATTGTAATATGATTTGAGATGTTTAAATCAGGCTATGAGCCGCGGTGGAAGTTATGTAGGGACGAGGTCCTTGTGATGGAAATTCTTGTGTTTAAAGTCTCTCTTGTGAATTAAAACTTTACTATAGTACTGGTAGGGAGTCATGCCTGTTAGGCTTATTCAACAATTTATGTATAAAATAATGATAATGATCATAATAATAAATGAACAAATAATAATAATAAAAGTAATACTAATAATAATTAAAAAAAGAAAAAAAGAAATAAACTAATTAATTAACTGTGTATAATTTGCCAAATTCGTGTCAGAATTATTGAGCTTTGACAAGCGAGGTATGTGCCGCCCATGTGGCGTTAAATGAGACACGTTAAGTCGGGTATATAATTATGAGGTCTTCACGAATCGTACCTCGTCATCAGTATTGTGAAGGTTGAAAGGGTATTATTGTTAACGTGAAGCTGTTGATAATTCCGTAATTGGTTATGGACAACTATTAAGAAAATAGAGGCGGTGAGTATGGGCAGCCTTGTGTATATTCCAGTTGGTGAGAGGCTGTTAGCTTCAAATATTCAGACGTTGGCTAATCAGTTCGTGAGGTTGGATATTTCTCCCATCAGTTTTCTAGCTCGTACAGTCGCTTGGTCTTCTCTAATCGAGCATATCAGGAAACGGCAGGATAGTGACCCACATTTGGCTGTTCTTAGGGACACAGTTCGACACGGTGATGCCAAGAAGGTTATAGTTGGAGATGATGGTGTTTTGAGGATATAGGGTTGGATATGTGTGCCAAATGTTGATGGACTTCGTGAGTTGATCCTTTAGGAGGATCACAGTTCTAAGTATTCCATTCACCCAGGGGCAGCTAAAATGTACCAAGATTTGAGGCAGCATTATTGGTGGAGAATGATGAAAAAGGACATTGTGGCATATGTGGCTCGTTTCTTAAATTGTCAGCAGGTAAAGTATGAGCATCAGAGATCGGGTGGTTTACTTCAGCAGATAGAGATTCCTGAGTGGAAGTGGGGGCGTATCACTATGGATTTCGTTGTTGGACTCCGATGGACTCAGAGGAAATTTGACACAGTTTGGGTTATTGTGGATAAGCTGACTAAATCAGCACATTTCATCTCTTTGGCAAGTACTTATACTTCAGAGCGGTTGGCTGAGTTATATATTCGGAGATAGTTCGCCTTCACGGTGTGCCCGTGTCTATCATTTCAGATCGAGGTACGCAGTTTACTTCACACTTTTGGAGGGCAGTTGAGCGTGAGTTAGGTACCCGAGTTGAGTTGAGTACAACATTTCACCCTCAGACTGACGGCCAGTCTGAGCGTACCATTCAGATATTGGAGGATATGCTCTGCGCTTTTGTTATTGACTTTGGAGGTTCGTGGGATCAGTTCTTGCAGTTAGCGGAGTTTGATTATAATAATAGGTATCAGTCGAGCATTCATATGGCTCCCTATGAAGCATTATATGGTAGACGGTGTAGATCGCCAGTTGGATGGTCGAGCCTGAAGAAGCTCGGTTATTGGGTACATATTTGGTGCAGGAGGCCTTAGATTAAGGTCAAGATTATTCAGGAAAGGCTTCGTGTAGCTCAGTCTAGGCAGAAGAGTTATGCCGATCGTAAGGTTTGTGATGTGGAATTCATGGTTAGAGAGAGAGTATTGCTTCGGGTATCGCCCATGAAGGGTGTTATGAGGTTTGGAAAGAAGGGTAAGTTGAGCCCTAGGTATATCGGGTCGTTTGAGATTCTTGATAGAGTGGGGGAGGTAGCATATAGACTTGCCTTGCCTTCTGGGTTATCCTCAGTTCATCCTATATTCCATGTGTCTATGCTCCGGGAATACCATGGTGACCCGTCCCACATGTTAGACTTCAGCTCTGTCCAATTGGACAAAGACTTGACTTGTGAGGAGGACCCGGTAGCCATTTTAGACCGGCAAGTTTGCCATTTGAGGTCTAAGAGTTATCCTTCAGTTCGAGTGCAGTGGAGAGGCCAGCCCGTTAAGGCAGCTAATTGGGAGTCCAAGTCGGACATGCAGAGTAAATATCACACTTGTTTGCAAATTCAGGTTGTCACGACCCAAAATCCCACCTTTCAGGCCGTGACTGCGTCTAACGTTGAACCCGCTAGACAAGCCAACGTACACAATATTTTGACCTCGATAAAACAACGTAACGGTATTAAAGCCATTAACCTTCAAACCTTTACTGGAATATCTCGAATTCATTTACATTCAACCTTTACTGAAACATCCCAAATTACCTCAAAACATTTACAGCAGAAAAATAATAATACTTCAAAAACGCATAATGAAAGGATAAAGACAATAACATCGCCACATCCCAAAACCGGGGTGTCACAACCTCACAAACTATCTAAACTGAGTGCTAAATATAGAGTCTGAAAGGAAATATATAATTGTCTTGGAACTAGGAGAAAAAGTAAGACAATGAGGAATCCAAAAGCAGGAGAGACACCAAGCTCCACGAACGCCATCGAGTATGCCTTGAAGCTCTGGGTGGACTGAAGGTGACTCCCTCAATGCGGTCCACTAGGTTCGGATGCAGGATCTGCACAACATTAAGAAGTGCAGTGTAGCATCAGTACAACCGACCCCATGTACTGAGTAAGTGCCGAGCCTAACCTCGGCCGAAGTAGTGACGAGGCTAGACTTGACAATAACGATAACCCGTCCTACTCTATAGCAGGTAACAGGGATAATACAAGGCAAGAGATAAGCAGACAAGTAAGGAATACGGGAGCAGTAAAGGGGAACAAGTGAAATGAAGCAGTCAAATTGACAGATAGAAGTAAACAAGGGAGGCAATCTAACACAATAGCCAACGAAACAAGTATAAGTACCAGAAATGTAAACAATGGCACGGCATCACCCTTCGTGCTTTTACTCTCTTCCTCACAATGCAATGTAATCAAATATCATGGCACGACATCACCCTTCGTGCTTTTACTCTCTTCCTCACAATGCAATGTACAATGTATCATGGCACGACATTAACCTTCGTGCTTATAATCAATAAAGTCATGGCAAGGCATTTACCTTCGTGCTTATAATCAATATGAATCATGGCACGACATCACCCTTCGTGCTTTTACTCTCTTCCTCACAATGCAATGTAATCAAATATCATGGCACGGCATCACCCTTCGTGCTTTTACACTCTTCCTCACCAAACAATAACAAATAATATGTCAAGGAGTACAGCATAGTGGAAATTAACAGTTCAAAACACCCGGCAAGGGGAAAACATCAACTTAATAACTCAACAAATGCCCGGCAAGGGTCTCAACTATAACCAATCGACTCAATCGCATACTCTACACTTGGATTATCATTCGTATCAACACTTCTCAAACTCAACAGCCAGTACTTTCAATCCAGAATAAATTACCAAGTAAAGACAATCTCATAATATGCTAAACATGGAAGAAATACTGCAATTTCTATCAAAATAGACTCACGGGCATGCTTGACACACATTGCATAGGTACTCGTCACCTCACCTATGCAATGAACATGATAATCACTTAGCACATAACAAATAATACCTATTCCCTCACAAAAGTTAGGCAAGACACTTACCTCGGTCCAAAGTATAGCAATCAACCCTCTAAGACCGCCTTTCCTTTTGAATTCAACTCCGGAACAACAATATCTAGGCATAATTAACTTAAGTATATCAATAATAACTCAATAACACAATCCCATAGCCTAAATACACAATTCCTACCATTCTTTTAAAATTTTCAAAATTCGACCCTGGGCCCGCTTGTTCCAAACTCGAGGTTCGGACCAAAACCCAATCACCTATAACCCCACGAGTTAATATATATAATTTGTTTTGAAATCCGACCCCAAATTGAGGTTGAATCACCCAAATTTCCCAAAAACCTAACTCTATCCAAAACCCCTAATTTCTACTTGATTTTATGATTTTTGGCCTAGATTTCTAGTGATTAGGGAAGGGAAGTGGAAGAAATTGATGTTAGAAACACTTACCCAAAAGGCTATGGAGGAAGAATTGGCTTGGAGGTCTTCAATGGAGGTTGGAGAAGAAGGAGAAGGCTGAAATATCAAAATCCCGTATGGAGTGTTCTGTTTTGATTAAAGATATAGCTGGGCGATTTTGTTCATCGTGATCGCGGAGAAGCGACTGCGATTGCAGAGAGTTTGTTTCTAAAGCACTGCAATCGCGACTGGAATGATACAATCGCGAAGAAGGACCTGGGTTTCCCCCACACTTCAATCGCGAAGAAGCGACTGCGATCGCACAGACCAAGGACCCCACGGTACGCGATCGCGGACTGGACTTGCGATCGCGAAGAGTACTTGGCCAGCCCCCCACCAAGCTCTAACAATATAGTGCGATCGCGGATAAACTATTGCGATCACGAAAGGCTACTGGTCCCCCACCTCTCCTATCTCTATGCGATCACAACATTACTTATGCGATCGCATAGAGTATTTCACCAGACACCAGAAACTGAAGAAAAACCAGATTTTTCTTACATTTTTACACCCTGTTAGCTTATCAAAAACACACACGATTCCCAAAACATCCTACGGACTTATTCAAGCATTATAATCACCAAGATATCATCAAAACAAGGAATTAAACCTTAAAACTCGTAAAATTTCCTCAAAACTTCAAAAAGCTTAACTTATTCGATTTTAATCCGAATCACGTCGTGTTAAGTCCATTTTACACCAAATTTCACAGATAAGTCACATAACATATAATAAACCTATTCCGGGCTCCGAAACCATAATACGGGGCCGGTAACACAGTTTTCACATAATAATCCATTTTCAAAATCCTTTATTATTTTTCAGAAAACAATTTTCTTTAAAAATTCATTTCTCGGGTTTGGGACTTCGGAATTCGATTCCGGGCAGACGCCCAAGTCCCATATTTTCCTACGGACCCTTCGGGGCCGTCAAATCACAGGTCCGAGTCCGTTTACCAAAAATATTGACCAAAGTCAACTTTATTCATTTAATTATCATAAAATTCCATTTTCATCAAATTTCAACATAAGGACTTCCCGGCTACACGCCCGGGCTGCACACGCATATCGAGGTGAGATTAACGGAGGCTTTCGGGGCCTCGGATCATAGATTTAGCTGGAATTACTTAGTATGACCTTTTGGGTCATCACAATCTCTACCTCTAAAACAAACGTTCGTCCTCGAACGGACATAGAAAAGTACCTGAGTCTGAGAAAAGATGGGGAAAACGACTCCTCATATTGGACTCGGACTCCGAAGTAGCTGCCTTGGCAGGCTGACCTCTCTACTGAACACGGACCGAAGGATAACTCTTCGACCTCAACTGGCGAACTTGCCTATCTAATATAGCTACAGGCTCCTCCTCAGAAGTCAGATCCTTGTCCAACTGGACATCGCTGAAGTCAAGAACATGAGATGGATCTGCAATATACCTCCAGAGCATGGATACGTGAAACACTGGATGTACGGCGGATAAATACGGTGGCAAGGCAAGTCTGTAGGCCACCTCTCCTACCTTGTCCAAAATCTCAAATGGACCAATATACCTAGGGCTCAACTTGCCCTTCTTTCCGAATCTCATCACGCCCTTCATAGGCGACACTCGAAGGAACACCTAGTCTCCTACCATAAAGGCCAAATCTCGAACTCTACGATCTGCATAGCTCTTTTTCTTGGACTGAGTTGTACGAAGCCTATCCTGAATGATCTTCACCTTATCCAAGGCATCCTGGACTAACTCAGAACCCAATAACCTAGCCTCTACGGGATCAAACCATCCGACTGGAGACCGACATCGCCTACCATACAACGCCTCATATGGAGCCATCTAAATGCTCGACTGGTAACTGTTATTGTAGGCAAACTCTGCTAAAGGCAAGAACTGATCCCATGAACCACCAAAATCAATAACACATGCCCGCAACATATCCTCCAAAATATGAATAGTACGCTCGGACTGTCCGTCCGTCTGAGGATGAAATGATGTGCTCAAGTCAATCTGTGTGCCCAACTCTCGCTGAAATACTCTCCAAAAATGGGATGTAAACTGAGTACCTCGGTCTGATATGATAGATAAGGGCACACCGTGCAATCTG